>PVLA01011303.1:0-54465 GCA_004027455.1 Hydrochoerus hydrochaeris
TATTTGCAGACAACATGAACTTCAAACCTAAAATGATTAAAAGAGATAGAGAAGGTCACTACATACTTGTTAGTGGTAAAATTCAAGAGGAAGAACTAACAATTATAAATATATATGTGCCAAATACAGGAGCACCCAACTATATAAGACAGATACTAATGGACATGAAAAACCAAATACACAAGAACACAATTATAACTGGAGATCTTAATAGCCCATTGTCCCAAAGAGATAGATCAACTAGACAAAAAGTCAGCAAAGAAATAATAGAACTGAATCATACCTGTGAGCAATTGGACTTAGCAGATGTTTACAGAGTGTTCCACCCAACCACATCAGAATACCCTTTCTTCTCAGCTGCACATGGGACATTCTCCAAAATAGACCATATATTATCCCATAAAACGTTCTTAAGTAAATGCAAAGGTATTGAAATCATGCCATGAATAATATCTGACCATAGTGCAATGAAATTGGAAATTAATGGCAAAAGAAATTATAAGACCTACATAAATACATTGAAATTAAATAACAGCCTTTTGAACAACCAGTGGGTTACAGATGAAATTAAAGAAGAAATAAAACAATACCTACAATTCAATGAAAATATAGAAACAACATACTGTAATCTGTGAATGCAATGAAAGCAGTCTTAAGAGGGAAATATATAGCAATAAACTATCATATCAAGAAAACAGAACTAGCCCAAATAAACAACCTAATGTTTCATCTCAAGCTTTTAAAAAAAGAAGAGCATGCTAAACCCAAAGCTCATAGAAGAGAGGAAATTGTAAAGATTAGAGCAGAAATCAATGCAATTGAAACTAAAAAAACAATACAAAGAATTAATGAATCAAAAAGCTGGTTTTTTGAGAGAAAAAACAAAATTGACAAACCTCTAGCTAACCTTATTAAGAGAAAGAAAGAAAGAAAAAACCCAAATTCCTGCAATAAGAACTGAAAAGGAAGAAATTACTACAGATCCCATGTAAATTCAAAAGATCATGAATACCTACTTTGAAAATCTCTACTCACATAGAGTGGAAAACACTGAGGAAATGGACAGATTTCTAGAAACATATGAACTACCAAAGCTCAACCAAGAAGATATAGCAATTTTGAACAACCCAATATCAGCTATTGAAATTGAAAATGTAATTAAAAACTTACCAACAAGAAAAGCCCAGGTCTTGATAGATTCACAGCTGAATTCTACAAGAAATTTAGAGAAGATTTGATGCCAGTACTCCTTAAATTCTTCAATGAAATTGAGAAAAAAGCAATCCTCCCTAAATCATTCCTGGAGGCAAGTATTACTCTGATACCAAAACCAGAGAAAGATGCAACCAAAAAAGAGAACTACAGCCCAGTCTCACTAGCGAACACTGATGCAAAGATTCTAAACAAAATACTGGCAAATAGAATGCATCAAATCATCAAGAAGACTATACATCATGACCAAGTGGGGTTCATTCCAGGAATGCAGGGATGGTTTAACATACGCAAATCAATAAATATAATACACCACATCAACAGAGCCAAAAAGAAAAACCACATGGTCATCTGAACAGATGTAGAAAAAGCTTTTGACAAAGTCCGACACATGTTCATGATAAAAACCCTTCAGAAATTCAGAATACACAGCATTGCCTCAACTTTATAAAGGCCATCTATGACAAACCAACAGCCAACATTATACTAAATGGACAAAAACTGAAAGCTTTCACTTTAAAATCAGGAACAAGACAAGATGTCCACTATCACCACTCCTTTTCAACATAGTTCTGGAAACACTAGCCAGGGCAATCAGACAAGAGAGAGAAATAAAAGGAATAAAGATAGGAAAAGAAGAAGTTAAATTATCACTATTTGCAGATGTCATGATACTCTATATAGAAGACCCAAAAAACTCCATTAGAAGACTACAAGAGGTAATAAACAAGTTCAGTAGTGTGGCTGGATACAAAGTCAATGCTCAAAAATCAGTAGCATTCCTGTCCACAAACAAAACACTCACTGAGAGAAAAATTATGAAAATATCGTCCTTTACAATAACATCTAAAAAATGAAACACTTAGGAATCAACCTAAGTAAAAATGTAAAAGAACTATATGCTGAAAATTATACTATGCTGAAAAAGGAGATTGAAGAGGATATTAGAAAATGGAAGGACATTCCTTGCTCTTGGTTAGGAAGAACCAACATTAGGAAAATGGCTATACTCCCAAAACTGTTACACAGATTTAACACAATCCCAATCAAAATACCATTGACATACCTCACAGATCTAGAGAACACACTCCTAAAATTCATTTGGAAACAGAAGAAACCTAGAATAGCAAAGGCAATTCTAGGCAACAAAAGCAAGGCAGGAGGGATCTCAATTCCTGACTTGAAACAGTACTATAAAGCCACAGTGATCAAATCAGCTTGGTACTGGCAAAGAAATAGACCTCAGAATCAATGGAACAGATTAGAAGATGCAAGCCCAACTACAAAGACACTCAGCAACCTGATATTTGACAAAAGGGCTAAATATGTCCACTGGAAGAAGAATAGTATCTTTAATAAATGGTGTTGGAAAAATTGGCTCTATACATGCCGAAGACTGAAACTAGATCCATGCATATCACCATGCACAAAACTAAACTCTAAATGGATCAAAGACCTCAATATTAAAACAGAAACACTAAATCTACTGCAAGACAAGGTAGGTAGAAGTCTTGGAGACATAGGGGTAGGCAGAGAATTCATGAACCAAATGCAAGCTGCATGGGAAACACTTCAAAGAATCAACAAATGGGATCTCACATTATTGAAAAGTTTCTGCACTTCAAAGGAAATCACCAACAGAGTGAAAAGAAAACCAACAGAGTGGGAAAAAAATTTTAACCAGCAACCCCTCAGACAAAGGACTTGTGTCCAAAATATATAAAGAATTGAAAAACATCAAGCTTCCCAAAGTCAAAGACCCTCTCTAAAAATGGGCATCTGAGATGAACACACAGTTCTCAGAGAAAGATATACAAATGGCAAATAAATACATGAAGAAATGTTTGCCATCACTGATCATTCAAGAAATGCAAATTAAAACAGCATTGAGATTTCACCTTACTCCAGAAAGAATAGCTGCCATCAAGAAATCAACTGATAACAAATGTTGGAGAGGCTGCGGGGAAAAAGGAGCACTGCTCCACTGTTGGTGGGAATGTAGACTGGTGCAACCATTATGGAAATCCATATGGAGAATTCTCAGAAGACTTGGATTGGAAGTACCATTCAATCCAGCTATCCCCCTCCTGGGTATTTTCCCTGAAGAACTGAAAAGTTCATATCACAGTGATATATGTGCACCCATGTTCATAGCTGCACAATTTGTGATAGCTAAATCCTGGAAACAACCAAGATGCCCATCATCTGCTGAGTGGATGAAAAAGATGTGGCATTTTTATATAATGGAATATCACTCAGCTATAAAAAAACGGATGATCTTTAGGCCTTCATGGGCAAATGGAGACAACTTGAGACTATTCTCATTAGTGAAATAAATAAGAATCGTATTTACAAATATATTGTATTTCTAGTATAAAAAGTAAATAAGAACTACAAGTGTAATAAAACCAAAATGTGTAATAACTATTGTAAAAAAGAGAGGAAAAGAAAGTGCTGTAAGGGATATAACTTCATGCATGTTTGATTGTGTAAAATAGATGACCATATTGCTGAATCTTTGTTGGATCTTTGAGCAGAACTGTTTGTAGTCTGACTCTTTGAATATTTACTATGTACCCTTTAACTTTGTAACTTAAACAACTACATCCAGGATAATAGTATGTAATTTATGCATTACTGATTTGTTAGTGGGGCTTTTTCTCATTCTCCTTTTTCTTTCTTTCTTTTAGAATTCTGTATTGTTGCTAACCTTTTTGCTCTTTTGTTTTTTTCTCTTCTCTTTAAATAAAATTTTAAAAACATATAATTGCTGTTGTAGAAAAAGAGGAAATAGGAAGCGCTATAAAGATATAGCTGCATGTATGTTTAGATGTGTGGGATTGATGACCATATTTATAGGTTCTTGTTGGATTCTTGAACAGATCTATTTGCACTCTCACTGCTTTAGTGTCCACTTTGTGTGCTTTTATTCTGTAACTTGAATAACTATTTCTAAAAGAACAATATGTAATGTATCAACTAGTGATTTCTTAGTATTTATCTTCTTTCTTGAAATTCTGTAATATTTCTACCTTTTTCCTGTTTTTTCCTCTTTAAATAAAAAAATATGAAAAAAACTAAAGAATCAGGGAATAACAATTTTACAGTTGCAAGATGATGCAAAGAAAAACAACATAAGATGAATAGGGATAAATGAAAAAGAAAGGGACAACACAAATGATATCAAGAGGCTATTTACAGAAGTAATAGCTGAAAACTTCCCAAACATGAGAATGGAAGCTGACATTCAGATTAGTGAAGCATATAGAACTCCAAACAGCCATAACAAAAATAAAATTATACCTAGACATATAATAATCACCATCCCAGAAATCCAACATAAGAACAGAATATTAAAAGCTGTTAGAAAAGTCAGATCACCTATAATGGAAAACCTATCAGAATCACAGCAGGCTTCTCAACACAAACAATGGAGTCAAGAAGAGCATGGAGTGAAGTATTTCACATCCTAAAGGAAAACTACTTTCAACCCAGGCTGATGTATCCTGCAAAACTGTCCTTCAAAATGGATGGAGAAATAAAAGACTTTCATGACAAATAACAGCTGAAGAACTTCATGATCACCAAACCAACCCTGCAAAGAATACTGAAAGACATTCTAGATACCCATAGGAAAAAACCACTAAGACAGACAACTAAACAAAATGGAAAGATAAAAATACAACAGCAGAAAGATAACATATCAACAATAAAAAATATAACAGTTATAACCATTAATGTAAATGCCTCAATTCAGCAATTAACAGAAACAGACTGGCAGAATGCATCAAGAAACTATATACTGTCTACAAGAAACCCATCTAACCCAAAAGGAAATTCATAGACTTAAAGTCCAAGGATGGAAAACAATACTTCATGCAACAGGAACTCAAAAAAAAAAAAAAGCAGGGATAGTTATTGCAGACAATGTGAACTTCAAACCAAGAACTAGTTATGGGAAAACTTCAAAAGGAAGAGATAACAATCTTAAATATATATGCAACAAATTCCAGAGCACCCATCCATACAAAGCAAATATTAACAGAAATGAAAAATTAAATAAGCAATAACACAATTATTACAGGAGACCTTGACATGCCATTGACACAGAGGGACAGATCAACTAGACAGAAAATCAGCAAAGAAATAACAGAACTGAATCACACCTGTGAAAAAATGGACTTGACAGATGTATACATAGTGTTCCACCCAACAACATCAGCATATACATTCTTCTCAGTACATGGGACAGTCTCTAAAATAGACCATATGCTAGCCCACAGAACATATTTAAGAAAATGAAAAAGCATTGAAAGTATCCCATGCATGCTATTGGAACATAGTGCCGTGAAACTAGAAATTAATGATAAAAGAAACTGCAAAAACCCTACATACACATGGAAATTGAATAATACATTCTTGAGCAATCAACAGGTTACAGAGGAAATTAAACAATGTCATCAAGGAAACAAAAATGCAAATACAATTTCCCAGAATCTGTGGGATGCAATGAAAGTGGTCCTTAGAGGAAAATTTATTGCACTGAGCTCCCACATTAGGAAAACAGAAAAAACACAAATAAAAAACCTGATACTACACCTCAAACATCTAGAAAAGGAAGAGCAAGCCAAGCTCAAATCCAAAAGAAGGTAGGAAATTATGAGGATCAGAGCAGAAATAAATTCAATCAAGAATAAGACTACAATGCAAAGAATCAATGAATCAAAGAGTTGGTTCTGTGAAAGAATAAAATTGATAAGCCCCTAGCCAACCTAATTAAAAAAAAGGAAAGAAAAGACTCAAATTCATGCAATACAGAATGAAAAAGGTGAAATCACTACCGACTCTGTGGAAATACAGAAGATCATCAACACCTATTTTGAAAACCTCTACACTCACTGGTTTGATAACACAGAAGAAATGGACAGATTCCTAGAAACATATGAACCACCAAAGCTGGATCAAGAAGATGTAAAACTGCTGAATAACCCAATTTCTATCAATGAAATTGAAAATGTAATTTAGTCCTTACCAACAAAGAAGAGCCCAGACCCAGATGGATGTACTGTGGAATTCTACAAGAAATACAAAGAAAACTTAATGCTGACACTCCTCAAACTCTTCAATGAAATTGAAAGGGAAGCAATTCTCCCTAAGTCATTCCTGGAAGCAAATATCACTCTAGTACCAAAACCTGAGAAAGACCCAATTAAAAAAGAGAACTACAGGCCAATCTCCCTAATGAACATAGATGCAAAATTCTCAATAAACTATTGGCAAACAGCAAATCATCAAGAAGATTACACACCATGATGAAGTGGAATTCAATGTATGTAAATCAATAAATGTAATCCACCATATCAATAGAGCCAAAAGTAAGAATCACATGCAAGACAAGGATATCCCTTATCACCGCTCCTATTCACACAGTACTGAAAATACTAGACAGAGCAATTAGACAAGAGAAAGAAATAAAAGGAGTAAAGATAGGAAAAGAAGAATTTAAATTATCATTATTTGCAGATGACATGATACTCTACATAGAAGACCCCCAAAACTCCATTGAAAGACTCCTAGATACAATAAATAAATTCAGCAATGGAGCTGGATACAAAGTCAATACTCAAAAATCAATAGCATTCTTATACACTAACAACAAAATCACTGAGAAATAAGAGAAGCCACACCCTTCACACTAGCATCCAAAAAAATGAAATACTTAGGAATTAATCTAACAAAAGAAGTAAAAGAGCTATACAGAGAAAATTATAATACCCTGAAGAAGAAATTGAAGAGGATCTCAGAAAATGGAAAGGCATCCCTTGTTCCATGGATAGGAAGAATAAATATTGTGAAAATGGCCATTCTTCCAAAATTGTTACACAGATTCAATGCAATTCCAATTAAAATACCACTAACATACCTCATAGATCTAGAGAAATCACTCCTAAAATTCATCTGGAACCAGAAGAGATCTAGAATAGCAAAGGTATTTCTAAGCAGCAAAGGCAATGCAGGAGGCATCACAATCCATGACTTGAAGTTATACTACAAATCTACTGTAATACAATCAACATGGTATTGGAATAAAAACAGATCTGAAGATCAATGGAATAGACTAGAATATACAACCACAACTACAAACACACTCAACCACTTTACTTTTGAAAAAGGGGCCAAACATGTTCATTGGAAGAACGATAGTCTCTTTAATAAATGGTGCTGGAAAACCCGGCTATCCATATGGTGAAAACTAAAACTAGATCCATGCCTGTCACAATGTATTAAACTGAAATCTAAATGGATCAAAAATCTACATATTAAAACAGAAGCACTAAATCTGTTGGAAGACAAAGTAGGTAAAAATCTTGAAGACATAGGGGTAGGCAGAGAATTCATGAACAAGAACCAAACAGCACGGGAAATACTTCCCAGAATCAATAACTTGGATCACGTCTTATTAAAGAGTTTCTGCATGTTGAAAGAAATCTCCAGCATAGTGAAAAGAAAATCCACAAACTGGGAATAAATCTTAATGAACTGTTCCTCAGACAAAGGACTTCTGTCTAAAACTTATAAAGAATTAAAAAAAATCAGACCTCCGAAATTCAAAGACCCAATCCAAAAATGGGCATCTGAGATGAACACATGGTTCTTGGATGAAGAAATATGACTGGCAAATAAATACATGAAAAAAATATTCATCATCATTGGTCATTAGAGAAATGCAAATTAAAACCACACTGAGATTCCATCTCACTCCAGAAGGAATGGTCAGGATCAAGAAAACTACCAACAACAAATGCTGGAGAGGCTGTGGGGAAAAAGGAACTCTTCTGCAATTTTGGTGGGAGTGTAGACTGGTGCAACCACTGTGGAGGTTAGTCTGGAGATTCCTCAAAAAGCTGGGATTGGAAGCCCATTTGACCCAACTATTCCACTCTTAGGCATATTCCCAGAAAGAACTGAAAACATCTTACTACAGTGATATATGTGCACCCATGTTTATGGCAGCACAATTTGTGATAGCCAGATCTTGGAAACCACCTAAGTGCCCATCAACTGAGGAATGAATAAAAAATTGTGGTACTTTTGTACAATGGAGTACTACTCAGCTATAAAGAATGATCACGTTGAGATATTTATAAATAAATGGATGCAACTTGAGACCATACTCATAAGTGAAATAAATCAGACTCACATATATAAATACTGTATAGTCTCCCTAGTGTAAGAAATGGTAAAAGTACAAAAGATTCTATGGTAAAGTTACATAAGATTTTTATGGTTCTCCATTATATTGTTTTGAAGTTTTATGATTTTTTTCATTCACTGGTTAGAATGGTTTATTCTGTTTTTTTGATCTTATTATGTGTAATATTATGAACAGCTACTTTGAAGAAAACAAGATATTATGGCAGTCATTGCTGATTTAATATCATCTTGTTCTGAAGTCCTAACATGCTTTTGCTATAACCATTGGTTCTATCATGTTGTGTCTTACTGGATTTTAATATGTGTAATAATATAAACAAATTGTTTATGGAAAATAAGATATTACAGTAGCCATTGTTCATTTTCTGTTATTTGGTTCAGAATGCCTTGTAATAGTTTCATTCTCTTTAATGCTTTTATTCTATTTTGTTGTGTTTGATATTATTGTTTGTGAAGCTATGCTCAACTGTTTCAAAGAAAGAGATATCATGGTAGCTACAGTTGATATCCAATTGTCTTGTTGTGAAGTTCTGTGTTGCTTGTATTGTTCTGTTCTGATCTGCATTGTTCTGTCCTCTTTTGTTTTATTCTCTTTAAAGCAAAAAAATTTAAAAGTTCCAAAAAAAAGAAGTTTTGCAATAATCTAAGCCAAAAGATTTTAAATTAACACAATAGATGGAAGCATGAATTAAAAGAGAACTTTCAGAAGTAGGTAAGAGGCAAAAACTTGAGTCAGGGATGTGGCTCAGCGGTGGTATTCCCAGTGCCAGTGCCAAAAAAAAAAAAAAAAAAAAAAGTCAAAAATTTGAAGGCTCATTATGAACCAGAGAAGTAGAAAAAAAGAGCATAGTAGATGCCTGCCATGTTTCTAATTTTCATGGCCATATTTAATGATAATTCCATTTTATGATCCGGCCCGCGGATCAGTCCGTGGGTCTCACCTGGAGGGGGAACGGGGATGGGGGGCTGGGCAAGAGGGGAGAGGGACGTAGACAAGTTGAGGGCTTCCAATCAAGTCTTGTTTAT
This sequence comes from Hydrochoerus hydrochaeris, assembly GCA_004027455.1. Classification (NCBI taxonomy): domain Eukaryota; kingdom Metazoa; phylum Chordata; class Mammalia; order Rodentia; family Hydrochaeridae; genus Hydrochoerus; species Hydrochoerus hydrochaeris. Next base: position 9,454 of record PVLA01011303.1, read on the forward strand.
TGAGGTAGGGCACAGGGTTTTTATAAGCGGGGGGCGAAACATGGAGCTGGGCAGGGTAAGCACATTGTGTGTCTGCTGATTAGCTAAAGAGCAAGATCTATCCAAATAAGGACAAGCTAAATTGGAGAGAGGCAGGAAGCTGCTAGGCAGGGTACATGGTAACCATGACTGGGCCCTCGTCATATCCAGTAAATACAGGAGAGGATCGTGGGTAATGTAGGCTGACACACAGAATGCCCTCAGGCAGGAGGGGCAGGACAGCGATAAAGCCGCTCCCTACATCTCCTCCCTTTATTATATTTAAAATCAGGAGTATGGCAGGCCCTATGGGGACAGTGCCTGTCTTAAGTCAAGGACTTTTCATATGTGCTCTACCGGGTTTTACCCGTGATGGGCCAACAAGACAGCAGTTGGTCTTGTGCCTGTCTTAGGTGGCCGGTGGTGAAACATATGTGTCCTAGTTGCCCATCTCTGGCTGCCTGTCCAGCGCATTAGGGCATTTGGCCTACATCGTCATGTGGGCCATTTGTCGGGGTTGCTTCCCGATAAGTTTGTTGATCTGCCATCTCCAATTGATGATAATGTACCTGAATGGGCTTTGCCATGAATGCATCAAGCCTATTTTTAAGAAGCATCAAGATCCTCTGAAAGCTGCAAGGGCCAACAGTTAGGAATAATAGTAAAGCGGCTAGGGGTCCTAAAAGGGGGGCGATATAGGGGAAGAGGCCCCCCCGCATAGATGAAAAAGGGGAATCTCATGGAAAGCCTTGTTTTTCCCTGTTTTTGATGCATTTTCTCAATTGTGTCATAGAATCTTTGACAATGCCTGAATGAACAGTGTAAAAACAGTACTCCTCTTTGAGGGCAGTGCACAGTCCTCCTTTTTCAAGGAGTAAATGATCTAATCCCCATCTATTTTGTAAAACCATTTCTGACAAGGAGGTTAAGGATTCCTGTAGAGCCATTATAGAAGTCTCTATTGCTTTTAAACCTTGATCTATTGCAGCCTGTAACTGAGAAAAGTGTTGTTGTCCTGTGATCAGTGCCGTGGTCCCTGTCCCCACTCTTGCTGTAACACCAACTCCCAAAAGTATAGCTAAGGTCAATGACATCAGTTTTCGTCTGAACCTATGATCTGCTTGGTAGGCCTGAATCCTGAGGGTCTAAGACTGTAATGCGCAGAGTGTCACGTGTACCTCAATGCCAGTACCAAGCAATAGAGAGGTGGGAATCTCTAAGTGTAGGTGTCCATCCCGAGGCAAGTGTCTCACAGCCCCAATAGGGGCAGTAGAACTCGGAGGGGGAGGCACAATAAGGCTGAGAACCAGTTTCTAAGGGGCAGAGATATACATGATAGCCATCGTGACAGGTCATCCCTGGGATGAAGTTGCAAGGACGGACATTAAAGCTGGGCCTTCCTGTTCCTCTCCAGGTCGCAAGCTCCTTGTCGCCGGGAAAGGTTATCAGTCGCCAGGTTAGGTGTAAATGTGGGTTATTAGCCAGGGAAGGTGACATCAGAGAGATCAGGCCTAGGAGGCCAAGGATGGACAACGGCAGCAAGGACATCTATAAGAGAACATAAAGAGCAATGCCTCAGGAAAAAACCTTATTCCTGGGCGTTATCCAAAATCTTGGAAGAAGGAAGGACTGCCTATTTGTTTTACAAGTCATTCAGGTAGCCACCTAGCTCCTTTTTCTTGCCTAGAATAAACACAGACTGAGCCTCGCCCCCAGATGGGAATGGGGTCGGGGCCATTCCAGGTGTTAGTTAGCGGATCCTTCCATAATACCGAGGCAAACTGTGTTTGCGTTTGTGTATGCCAAAAGCGAGATGCCGCGGAGCAGCCTGAAATATCTAAGGATAAAAAGTTTAAAATGAAGAGGGCATATGAAAGGATATTTCTGGGGGACCCCCGAGTAGGGTACCAAGTTCCCCCTTTTATTTTCTCTATAGTGAACTTAAGAGAACAATGTGCGCATTCAACAATGCCTTGTCCCTGAGGATTGTAAGGTATACCTGTGGTATGAAGAACATTAAGGCACTTACAAAATTGAGCAAATGAAGCACTTGTATAGCCAGGGCCATTGTCGGTCTTGAGTCGTTGGGGGCACACCAGGGTAGAGAGAGCCAACAGCATGTGGGCCATCACATGTTTGGTAGCCTTTCCAGTCTGGAGGGTGGCAAAAATGAAACCACTATATGTGTCAACTATTACATGTATATATTTTAAGTTGCCAAATTTGTTAAGATGAGTAACATCCATTTGCCATAAGGCATTAGGAATTAGACCTTTTGGGTTGACTCCAAAATGTTGAACAGGGGGTGAAACATGGAACTGGGCAGGGTAAGCACGTTGCATGTCTGCTGATTAGCTAGAGAGCAAGATCTATCCAAATAAGGACAAGCTAAATTGGAAAGAGGCAGGAAGCTGTTGCTAGGTCGGGGTACATGGTAACCATGACTGGGCCTTCGTCATATCCGGTAAATACAGGAGAGGATCGTGGGTAATGTAGGCTGACACACAGAATGCCTTCAGGCAGGAGGGGCAGGAAGGCGGCAAAGCCGTTCCCTACAATTTTATTATACACTGAATTGGAGAATTTTTGAATTGCATTTTTTAAGAAACATCAAAGGTATAGATAGCTGGTTTTGAAGGTGAAGTAAGGAGTTACATATGCAAATTTGGGTTTCATCTATTCAGGAAGTTGATAAAATGTGAATACTTGAAGGAAAATATGATATAGTAATAATAAAGGACAAAGAATACAAATAGAAGAAATCAGAGTGGTAGAAAGAGAGCTGGAATATTACAGTGAGGAAGATGAGAAAACAGAACAACAAAGAGAATAATCAGTATGTACAGTGAAACAGTGTTCAGACACTATTGTTTCCAGATTCCTATACACTGTTAAGAATTAAGGATCTCAAATAACTTTACTTTATGGACATTTCTATAATGTATTAAATGCATTAGAAATTTACACTAAAAAGGTTTAAATATAGATATTTAAATATAAAATAACATTTTAACATTAAAGTAACACAACCACTGCATTTTATAAATGGCATATTTTATTAAAAATGTGTTCTGCCACAAAAATAATTGTAAGAGTCATTGATTTGCATTTTGGCAAATCTCTTTCATGTTATACTTAGCATAATGCCTGGTTAGATTTCTATTATCTACATGTGCATTCAGTCTGGATTGCTGTAATGTTTTAACTGAAGTATATGTAGAAAACCTAGCCTCACATAGGTAAGTAGTTAGAAAACAAAGAAGATTCATGGCCTTTTCAATTTATTATGAAATTCTGCTATTATAGTACACAGAAACACAAAATTATTGGAACTGAGAAATTCCATACATCTGGAGTTCTTAATAGGCAATGTGTGTGATGAAATATTGGATTAGGAGAATAATATAAATACGTTGAAAAAGAGATTTAAAGGAAGCATTGTCATCTTGCCTAACTGCTGAGTAATACAAATAATCAATAAATTATAACCATGGAAAAGCTATACTAGAATTTTGTTTTGTTCTGCTAATGTTTAATTTAAATTTCTTTTTTTAATTTTATACTAGAATTTTGAATCTGAGTTACTAGATTAGTTTGAGAGTTGTCATATTAAGAAACTGACATAAAAAATGGTATGATGTTATTCCACAGTTCTGGGTAAAAGCAAACACAAAGCTCTTCATCTTATCCTTCCTTCCAACATTTCTTATACAGCTATTGAATCTGGAAGCATTCCCTGAATAGAAGTCTTAAAATAGTGAATATATCTGAGTGATATATTTTTATCTTCTCATTTATGATGCTGTCTGGTGACCTAGGATCTCTCCAAGTGGCAGGTAAGTCTCAGGAGAAGAACATGTCTTTAGCTAATTATTATTTGCAGAGCTTTTAGTTGCTCCCTTGCCCAGTGGCTCACTTGGTACTGAGAGGGAGAATCCTGTTCAATCAGGTGAGAAGTAAAGTACTTGGGCTGCCTTTTAGTGTCAGGTGGATAAGATCCAGGCTCTCTTCTCCTGGGTGTGAGTCTATGAGAGTCTTTGCTATTGTCCTGGTTCATCCACATCTGAGGTCATGAAACAATGCATTTTTAGAAACTCAGAGTATAACCTTCACCATATCTTTTATAAATGCCTAGGCTTGTATTTGTATTTAGTGGGAAGAATCTGGGAAAAAGAGTTCATCCTATCTTTGTTTTGGACTGGAAATTCTCATATTTAAAAGTGCTAAATATACAACAGTATAAGAGGGGTTCTTTCTTTTTTGCTATAGTATGTTAATCTTTTTAATAAGAAAAAATATCCTTAAAATTTCATATAAGTTGTTAGTTTGGGAAAAGGCAACCACACAATAAAAGATATAGATAGATAGATAGATAGATAGATAGATAGATAGATAGATAGATATAGATATAGATATAGATATAGATATAGATATAGATATAGATATAATCTAGTGGGTTTTGGATGCTCCTGTCTCCAGGCATTGCTCAACTCCTAAGCTATGTATTTGGTTTAATTAACTCTAAAGTTCTTTATCTTTCTGTAAGATGAGCAGTCTGACTTAAATGAACTTTGGGTCTTTTCCAGCTTTTATTTCTACAAGCTAAAATCTATTTCTTTAGCTTTCATTTCAAATAAGCTGAAATCTATTTATTTAACACATAGCTAATTATGGATAAGAGGTCAAGTTTCCTCCAGAAATTTCTTCTGATAGTGAAGCAATTCTGTTTGTAGAAAACAAGGCACAGAAATGAGTTCTGGTATGCTGACTTTGTCAAGAACCACAATTTGATTGTTTGTTTATATTAATACTTTATTTGTTCATCTGGTTCATTGTCAGTGGTTAATCAAGTATATTTTATATGCTTACTTGGTGCTAGTATTGTCTTCTATAAAATATGAAATGGGCAGACTCTATTCTTATGTTTCTCAGACATTTATTTAGCAATATGGGCCAATAAATACACATTAGATAATGTGAATAAGTAACTTGAGAGGTCAAGACATAGAATATGTTTGGTTTCAGTGTGTGAAATATCTGCATCAATTCTAGATGAAGCTGCCCAGGAGATTGGAGCCCATTGTTTAAACAGTGATCCCCAAAGCCTTAGCAAGAATTCCATGGTTTAGCTTTTATGAGCAAGTGCCAGTAACTGCAAGCTTTTGTTCTTTAATGCACACAGCAAACCTGAACTATAATTGCTGTCACCTTGTTTCTATTAATTGCATTGTATAATTAGAGGAAGGAATTCAAGTTTGTTTCCTTCTCATGAAGCATGAGTTAGGCAACAGACTACTCATTTGTTCCTGGGACTGACAGAATCTCTGGATTCAACAACACTTTGTAGGTTCTTGCTTGGTTTATAGGACACAACATCTAATTTCCTAGAGAATACAAGCTGATAGAATAAACTGCAAATTAAAAAGATTTGTTGATTTTTTCTGAATTAAAAAAGATAATTAAAAATATAATGAAATTCTACATTTTAAAGATTTATTAGAGTAAAAGTCACATTGTCATTAATGCCCCTCAAAATACTCTCTTGCCCCCAAAATACAACATGTCATATTTTGCCACTTCCTACAGTAGTTTTAGAAGCCCGCTTTTATGAATATCTTTATGAGGTATGATAAAAAATCAGTAAATTTTTCTGCTGTGTGTACCATCTATGGGAAAGGCAGGTTGGTAAACATATTAGAGTATGTAATCGTAACCCTTGCTCATAGGATCCTGTGCTGCATGATTTTTGATGATTCTTAAAACCAAAAATAACCATGAAAGATAAGTGTTTTTCATAGACTGTCTTTAGTTGACTCAACTAAAGACAGTCACAGAAAAGTATTTCCAGAACTACTAAACTAAACTAAATATAGCTCAACTAAAGACAGTCACAGAAAAGTATTTCCAGAACTACTTGAAAAAGTTTTAAGAAGGTGGGATGAGTGTGTTTGAATAAAGAGAAAGTCATTTGAATTGGGCTTAATAGCAGTGAATCTTTTACTTATTTATTTTTACTTAAACACACATCATATGTTTTTAACATACATTATTATATTTTCCATTTGCAGAGTGGCAAACAATATAGAGAAGTAAAGTAAAGTATCTTTTCTCTGTCAACTTTAGGTTACTTGATGTTTTGTTTACCTTTTGCTATGCTATAGTTTAGATGAGTATCTCCAATTAGCCCTTGTGTTAAGAGCTTTGTTTCCATCCTGTGATGATATTGTGAGGTTGCAGAACTTCTAAAATTTAGTTTAGTTGAAAGTCTTCAAGGAAATGTGTTTTTGAAGAGAATATTAAAAACTTGGTCCTTTCTTTCTCTCTCCATTTCCTAACCAGAGTATAAAGTTAGCAGATGGCTCTACCATTGGCTCTCAGCCATAATATGCTAATCTTCCAAAGGACCAAAGCAATAGGTCATTTGATCATGGAATGTAGTCTCTGAATCTGTGAGCCAAAATGAATCCATCATAAACCCTCTTCACAGGTCGTTGAAACGTAATTGTTATGACTTGTGTCTAGAAGTCTCCCCAAAACTTCATGTGGTCATAGGTGGGGCTTTTTCAGAGCCAGCTGGATCCAGAATGTGTGAGGCTGGAAGTGATTCATGATGCATTGCTAGGTTCAAGGGCACTAGGATTAAGGGTGTGAGTTACCTGCCCCAAGTAGCCTGGACAAGATAGAAGGGGCAGAAGGATGCTGTTAAGGGCCCTGCTTGCTTGCTTTTGTTGTCTTCTGCTTGCCAAGAACTAATTATACTCTGTAGTGCCCCTCTGCCAAGCCACTCTGATTTGCAGTCAGGTGACTATGGACCGAAACCTCTATAAACTGTGAATGTGGAACCTCTATAAACTGTGAGTGTGAAACCTATTTTAACTTTGAGTGTGAAGTATTTTGTCTCCATGACAAATGAGAGAAAAGTAACTAAGACAGAAAGTTAGCATAATCACTATGGAAATTGTATGGAGAATTTCTCAAAAAAATAATGATAGAATTTCCATTTGGCCCACATGTACCACTTCTGGGTATATTCCAGAAAGAATTAAAGTGGGAATACTAAAGTGATATCAACATACACATATTTATTATAGCATAATTCAGTGTAACAAAGCTGTGGAGTCAGTCTAAGTGACCCTCAACAAGTGAATGAATAAAGAAATTATGGTACATATACAAAGGAAATACTTATTCAGCTATAACTGAACTGAAACTAAGGATGAAGTCATGTCACTTGCAAGAAAATAGATTTATGAGACCATCATATTTGTGAAGTAAACCTGACTCAGAAAGTAAATTCTATATGCTTCCTAATATGTGAGAAACCAAATAAGTAAATAGGCATGAAAGAGAGGAGAGGACTATAAGACTTAGGCTTTTAGAGTGGGGGATGTGAAAAGAGGGAAAAGGAACCTGGCGGGGCAGGAAATGGGATAGAAAAAGTTATGTTAATGTCCAAAACTAACCTCACCATTCTGTATTCCCAACACACACTAGCAGTAAAATAAATTAATTAATTAAAAACCTTAAAAGAATTTTTAAAAAAGTTGATTGTCTCAGGTTGTTTTGTCACAGTATCAGAACTCTGTCTACTGTAACACATGCTTTAAAGCCAGCAAGCATAAATGTAGGTGCTCTAACATAACAAACAATTCATTAGTAATTTTGCTATCACAGAATCCAACAGAGAGCAGAGAGTTAGATGTTTCTTTTTGCTCAGCATGGTACCTTCCATGTTTGAGAAGTCAAAGCTCTGTGAGTCACAGATCCATGATAGCTGTGCTGGGGAATCTGGGTTAGTCAGGAACTGGTTGCTGTGGGAAACCAATACACATGACTGGGATTCCTGCAATTAATTGGCCCTGTGTTTTTCTCTGCTGTGGCAAGGTCTCTTCCTTTCCAAAGGTAGCTCCACGTGTTCTCTCCATGTGGTCTGTCTAATAAAATTTTAAGATATTTATTTGGAGGCTATTGGAGCCAAAAAGTCAACAAATAGTACCTGTTTAACATTTAGGCCTAAAATATGCCCAAAATTATTCCTTGTTAAAATTAACTAATTTATTGTTGCTCTTTTTAGACTCATAGATAACTTGAGCGAAAATCAGTGTACACACATATGCTGTTCACTCTTACAACCAGAACTCTCCCAATTACTAACACCTTGTATTAGTGTGATGCACTTGGTTACATTTGATAAACTAATATGGAAATAGCACTAAAACAAATTATAATTTACAATAGGATTCACTCTTTTTAAAAAGCATTTATGTATATATTGATAAAAGTGCTAGTAAATTTTTAAAAAGTATATGGTTTCTATAAGTAACTTGTTTAGCAGGTTATTACTAATTAAAACCTTAAAGTATAAATAAAATGAGAAAAATTTATCTGAATTTGGAATAAAGTAAACAATGGGGTCTCACTATGTAGTGCAGGGGTCTCACTATGTAGTGCAGGCTGACCTGGAACTCACTTATGTGAGCCAACCTGGTCTTGAACTCACTGGGATCCTCCTGCCTCAGCTTCCTGATTATTGAGATTACAGGTGTGAATCACCATGCCCAGATCAAAACATTCTTAGAAAGCTTTCTATATTATATTTTAAAGTTGTATTTTATTTTTATTGGTATGTTTGCAGAAGATAAAGATTATAATCTGTGGGAAGTTGGTACATACGTATAATAAATCAATTCTTTTTAATTTACTTCCTCTCCCCTCCCTCCATCTACTATCATTCTCTTGCTTCCCCCTTTCAGAGCATCCCAATCCCCTTCCTTTCCATGGAAATCTTGGCCAGTATTTTCAGTTTTATTTTCTTCACATCTTTGCTTAGAATGTAAACTTATCAGACTGACTTTTTATACTTAATAAAATTATGATCATATCTTATGTCATACCATAGCTGGTAGTTCACTTATTTTAGTGCTGAATAACCTTCCATTATAAACATAACATTTATGAAAAAGCATATATTAACACTTGTGTGTGATAACTGTGTGGACATAAGATTTCAGCTTACATTTCTAAATACTTGGAAATACAAATGCATGGTAATTCTATTTGGTTTTGGGACAAAATTGCCAAACTGTGCCCCGAAAGTGGCAATAGCATCCTGTATTCTCCCAGAGAATGAGCTTCTGTTACTATATGTCTTCAATTTTATTTGGTGTTTTCAATTCTTTGAATTTTAGCCATTGTACTATATGGCATATCATTGTTTCCTTAATTTACAATTCTTGATTGCATGTTGCTGAGTTTTTTATGTATTCATCTGTCATTTGTGTATCTGCTTTGGTGTGATATCTCTTCAGATTTTTGTCTACTTTTAAACTGAGTTGCTTTTTTCTTACTGTTAAGTGCTAAGTTTTTTTGTATATTTTGTATACAAATCCTTTATTAAAATTGTATTTGGCAAATACTTCTTCCTAGTAAGTGAGCTTATCTTTTAATGCTCTTTGCATCATAACACTGTCCTTTGTAGTAAAAAGTTTCTAATTTTAATGATGCCTGATATCTATTTTTTCTTTCTTAGATCATACCTTGTGTTCTATCTTAAAACTCAGTGCAAATCTCAAAGTCATCTTGATATTCTCCTGCAGTCACCTAGAAATTTAATAGCTTCATTAATCTGTGATTAATTTTGAGTTAAATTTTATGAAATGTGTAATGTTATTGTCCAGATAGACTTTTTGTATGTATGTAGTTGTCTGGTTTTTCCAACATCATTTGTTGAAAAAAATTAGCATTTCTCCATTGAGCTGCCTTAATCTTTTCATAGATCAGGTGACTATACTTGTGTTGGTTTATTTCTAGACTCTTTCATAGTCCATTGATTTTCTTGTGCATTCTTTCACCAGTAGCAAGCTGTGTTGATTACCATAGTTTTATGGTAGATTTTGAAATTGGTATTGTATGTCCTTTACTAAGCATGCTACCTTTTTTCTTTAATATTTTATTAGTTATTTTGAGTCTTTTGCCTTTCCATACAAACAGTAGAATTGTGTTGGAGATACACATAATACAACTTTATGGAATTTTGATTGGGAGTATATTGAATCTATAGATCAAGTTTGAAACAGCTGACATTTCAATATGATTATTATTATCTGTGGTAATAGAAATTGTTCCACTTATTTAGATCTTCTTGGTTTCTTTCATTAAAATTTTTCTGATTTCCTTATATAGATCTTATGCATATTTTGTTTTATTTATGCTTACATGTTTCATTTTTTGCTAACATAGTGCTACATTTTGAATTTCAAATTCTAAATTTTTTCTAAATATGTAAGAAATCAATAGATTATTTTATATTAATAAAACATCTTTTGTATGTGGGTGTGTTGGGAGTTGAACCCAGAGACTTCTCACTGAGCTATATCATCAGCCCTTTTTATTTATTTTTATTTTGATGCAGAGACTCAACAAATTGCAAAGGTGGTCCTTGAACTTGCAGTCCTCTTGTCTCAGCCTCTGAAAGTGATGGGATTACAGGTGTATGTCCCTGAGCCTGGAAACACCAAAACATCAACTTTGATACATTCTAATAACTAAACCAAACACAAGGGAGGAAACAACAATGGTACCTCAGTTTACAATCTTAATTTGTTTTATGATTTTGAGGAAGATGATTGTGTTTGTGTTTGCGTAAGGAAGATGGGTATGGTTTTGTCAACCCATGAGGAGTTTTCAAAGGGAAGCCATTATGCAAAATGCTTTTGTTTGGAAAATGAATTGTTTTCAAACAGAAGCACCTGTGAACCAAGGTTTTACTCTATATCAGCTATAAATACTGATTGGTTCTTTGAGGATCTATAAAGGGCCACCGTGTTGGAATAGTAAGCTATATACATGAAGAAGTGCATCAGGAACCTTGGTGAAAAGAAAGCCCTATTAGAAATATCTGAAGGAAGTTTTAGTGTAGGTAGAAGGAAGCTTTGAAATGAAGTCCACAAAGACTAGTGCCAACCCCCAAATTTTCTACATGTATAAAGAACTGGGGCTTGCAACCTATTTTTCAGAATGCATTCTAATATTGCTAAAATAATTAAGATTTCATGATTTTTTGCAGGTTTTTAAATTTTGCCTACAAAACCATTATTGTAGTATGTTAAAAATTACCTTTCAGTCTCACACATTTTAAAGTATTTTTTAAAGTAATCATATTTAAAAGGAAAAATAGAATCAGAAAGATTAGTTAACTTAGGCTCAATGCAGCTACAAATGTGGTAGTCAAGATTGTGTGGAATTGACAGATGTGGATTCACAAACTTTAGTGAAACAAATAGAAAATCTGAGAGTTTACCTTCACAAATATCCTTCATAGATTTTTATTATTTTTTTATTTAAAGAGGAAAAAAAACAGAAAAAAGGGAAGCAGTAATACAAAATTCCAAAAATCAAAATGAAATGAAATAAAATAAAATAAACACTAAGAAATCACCAGTTGACAAATTACATACTGTCATCTTAGAGATATTTGTTCAAGTTACAGAACTAAAGCACACAAAATGGACATTCAAACCATGAGACTGCAATCAGTTCTGCTCAATAATCCAACAAAAACTTAGTAATATGGTTATCAATCCTACTCACTTAGACATACATGCAATTATATCTTTTACAGTACTTTCTTTTCCTCTTTTTTTTTACAATAGAAATTACACATTTCAGGTTTTATTACTCCTACATTTCTTATTAGTTTTTTTAGTTAATAAATTACATATTGTCCTCTTAGAAATAGTTGTTCAAGTTACAAAATTAAAGCATACAAAGTTGTTATTCAAACAGTGAGACTGCAAACAGTTCTGTTCAACAATCCAACAAAAACTTAGTGATGTGATTATCAATCAATCCTGCACATTTAAGCACATATGCAGTTATACCCTTTAGAGCACTATCTTTTCCTCTGTTTTTTACAATAGCAAGTACACATTTTGGGTTTTATTACTCCTACATTTCTTATTACTTTTTACACTAGAGACACAGTGTGATATTTATAAATATGATTCTTATTTATTTCACTTATGAGAATAGGCTCAAATTGCCTCCATTTCAATATGAAGGCCTCAAGATCATCCTTTTTTATAGCTGAGTAATATTCCATTGTATAAAAATACCACATCTTTTTCATCCATTCTGCAGTTGATAGGCACTTTGGTTGTTTCCATGATATAGCTATTACAAATTATGCTGCTATGAACATGGGTGCACATATATCACTGTGATAAGAACTTGTCAGGATTTCTGGGAAAATACCCAGGAAGGGAATATCTGGATTGAATGGAACTTCCAATCCTAGTCTTCTGAGAATTCTCCATATGGATTTCCACAACGGTTGCACCAGTCTGCACTCCCACCAACAGTGGAGCAGTGTTCCTTTACCCCCACAGCCTTGCCAACATTAGTTATCAGTTGTATTCTTGATGGCAGCTATTTTTTTCTGGGAGATGAAATCTCAATGCTGTTTTAATTTGCATTTCTCAAATGACCAGTGATGTTGAACATTTCTTCATGCATTTATTTGCCATCTGTATATCTTCATGTGAGAACTGTGTGTTCATCTCAGATCTCCATTTTTGGTAAGGGTCTTTGAATTTGGGGGGCTTGATATTTTTCAATTCTTTATATGTTCTAGATCTAAGTCCTTTGTCTCTGGGGTTACTGGCTAAAATCCTTTCCCATTCTATGGGTTTTCTTTTCACTCTGTGGATGATTTCTTTTGAAGTGCAGAAACTTTTAAATAATGTGAGATCCCATTTGTAGATTCTTTGGAGTGTTTCCCGTGCAGTTTGCATTTTGTTCATGAATTGTCTGCCTACCCCTATGTCTCCAAGACTTCTACCTACCTTATCTTCCAGTAGATTTAGTGCTTCTGTTTTAATATTTAGATCTTTGATCCATGTAGACATTAGTTGTGTGCATGGTGATATGCATGGATCTAGTTTCAGTCTTTGGCATGTTAAAAGTCAATTTTTCCAACACCATTTATTAAAGAGGCTCTCCTTCCTGTGAACATGTTTAGCCCCTTTGTCAAATATCAGGTGGATGAGTGTCTTTGTAGTTGTGCTTGCCTCTTCTAATCTGTTCCATTGATCCTCAGGTCTATATCTTTGCCAGTACCATGCTGATCTTATTACTGTGGCTTTGTAGTATAGTTTCAAGTCAGGAATTGAGATGCCTCCTGCCTTGCCTTTGTTGCCTAGAATTGCCTTTGTTATTCTAGTTTCTTCTGTTTCCAAATGAATTTTAGAAGTAGTTTCTCTAGATCAGTGAGGTATGCTAATGGTATTTTAATTGGGATTGTGTTAAATCTGTATAACAGTTTTGGGAGTATGGCCATTTTCATAATGTTGGATTTTCCTAGCCAAGAGCAAGTTATATCCTTCCATTTACTACTATCCTTTTTGCGCATAGTATAATTTTCATCATATAAGACTTTTACATTCTTAGTTAGTTTGCTTCCTAAGTATTTCATTTTTTTAGATGTTATTGTAAAGGGTGATATTTCCATAATTTCTCTCTCAGTGAGTTTTTTGTTTGCTTACCAGAATGCTATAGATTTTTGAGCACTGGCTTTGTATCCAGATACACTGCAGAATTTGTTTTTTACCTATAGTGGTCTTTTAATGGATTTTTTTGGGTCTTCTATATAGAGTATCATGTCATCTGCAAATAGTGATAATTTAACTTCTTCCTTTCCTATCTTTTTTCCTTTTATTTCTCTCTCTTGTCTGATTGCCCTGGCTAGTGTTTCCAACACTATATTGAATAGGAGTGGTGATAGTGGACATCCTTGTCTTGTTCCTGATTTTAAAGTGAAAGCTTTCAGTTTTTGTCCATTTAGTATAATGTCGGCTGCTTGTTTGTCATACCTTTTTCTGCATCTATTGAGATGACCATGTGGTTTTTGTTTTTGGCTCCGTTGATGTGGTGTATTACATTTATTGCTTTGCGTATGTTAAACCATCCCTGCATTCCTGGAATGAACCCCACTTGGTCATGATGTATAATCTTCTTGATGATTTGCTGCATTCTATTTGCCAGTATTTTGTTGAGAATCTTTGCATCAATGTTCATTAGTGAGATTGGCCTATAGTTCCTTTTTTGGTTGGATCTTTCTCTGGTTTTGGTACCAGAGTAATACTTGCCTCCAGGAATGATTTAGGGAGGATTGCTTTTTTCTCAATTTCATTAAAGAGTTTAAGGAGTACTGGCATCAGATCTTCTCTAAATTTCTTGTAGAATTCAGCTGTGAATCCATCAGGACCTGGGCTTTTCTTTGTTGGTAAGTTTTTAATTACATTTTCAATTTCAATAGCTGATATTGGGTTGTTCAAAATTGCTATATCTTCTTGGTTGAGATTTGGGAGTTCATATATTTCTAGGAATCTGTCCATTTCCTCTGTGTTTTCCACTCTATGTGAGTAGAGATTTTCAAAGTAGGTATTCATGATCTTTTGAATTTCCTTGGGATCTGTAGTAATTTCCCCTTTTCAGTTCTTATTGCATGAATTTGATTTTTTTCTTTATTTCTGTTGATAAGGTTAGCCAGGGGTTTGTCAATTTTGTTGATTCTCTCAAAAAACCAGCTTTTTGATTCATTAATACTTAGTATTGCTTTTTAGTTTCAATTGCATTGATTTCTGCTCTAATCTTTACAATTTCCTCTCTTCTATGACCTTTGGGTTTAGCCTGGTCTTCTTTTCCTAGAAGCTTGAGATGGAACATTAGATTGTTTATTTGTGCTCTTTCTGTTTTCTTGATATGATAGTTTATTGCTATATATTTCCCTCTTAAGACCACTTTCCTTGCATCCCACAGATTACAGTATGTTGTTTCTGTAGTTTCAATGAACTGTAGGTATTATTGCTTCTTTAATTTCATCTGTAGCCCACTGGTTGTTCAGAAGTTTGTAATTTAATTTCCAAGTATTTATGTAGGTTTTACAATTTATTTTGCCATTAATTTCCAATTTCAGTGCACTGTGGTCAGATATTACACATGGAATAATTTCAATACCTTTGCATTTACTTAAGAATGTTTTATGGGATTATATATGGTCTATTTTGGGGAATGTCATGTGTGCAGCAGAGAAGAATGTGTGTTCTGATATGGTTTTGTGGAACACTCTGTAACCATCTACTAAGTCCAATTGCTCACAGGTATGATTCAGTTCTATTATTTCTTTGCTGACTTTTTGTCTAGTTGATCTATCTCTCTGTGACAATTGGCTGTTAAGGTCCCCAGTTATAATTGTGTCCTTGTGTATTTGGTTTTTCATTTTCATTAGTGCCTGTCTTATATAGTTGGATGCTCCTGTATTTGGTGCTTGTATATTTATAATTGTTAGTTCATACTCTTGAGTTTTTCCATTTATGATTATGTAGTAACCTTCTTTATCTCTTTTAATCATTTTAGGCTTGAAGTTAATGTTGTCTGCAAGTAGAATATTTACCCTTGTTTTTTTCTGGGTTGGTGTTGCATGGAATATAGTTTTCCACCCTTTGACTTTTAATCTATGAGTTTTCTTTTGTGTCAGATGTGTTTCTTGTATACACCATATTGTGGAATCATGTTTCTTGATCTGTTCTGTCAGGCTATTCCTTTTGATAGGTGAATTGAGGTCATTTACATTTATTGATAACACTGATATGTAGTGGCTCAACCTTGCCATGTTATGTTCCAGTTATTTGCTTTCTGCTTTTCCCCTTGTTTAATTGCTTGTCCTACCTGGTGGTTTTTTTTTTTTTCTGTTGTTGGTCTGGATATTGTAGTTTTTATCTCCATATAATATATCTTTCAATACTCTTTCTAGGGTTGGTTTGGTGGACATGAGTTTCTTCAGTTGTTCTTTGTCATGGAAGTAACTTGTTTCTCCATTAAATTTGAATGAAAGTTTTGCTTGGTACACCAGTCCTGGTTGAAGGTTGTTTTCTTTCAGGGCTTGAAATACCTCACTCCAGGCTCATCTTGACTTGAGTGCTTGTGCTGAAAAGTCTGCTGTGATTCTAATGGGCTTTCCTTGATAGATGAGTTGTGTCTTTTCTCTAACAACTTTTAGTATTCTGTTTTTATGTTGTATGTCTGACCCCTTAATTATTATATGTCTGAGTGTAGATTTATGTTGTTTGTGACTGTTTGGCAATCTGTATGCCTCACTTATCTGCATATCAGATTTTTCCCCATGTTTGGGAAATTTTCTTCTATTCTGTGAATATTTTGGCTGTGTCATTTGCATTGACTCCTTGCCTCTTCACTGATGCCTATTAACTTTATATTTTTTCTCTTGGCATTATCTTGAAGCTGTTGGATTATCATTTCATGCTGCTTTGTTATGTTTAAAAGTTCTATCCTTTCATGATCACTAATTGTGATACTGTCCTTGCAGTCTGAAATCCTATCCTCAGCTTCATTTAAACAGTTTTGTACACTTTGAATAGAATTTTTTTGTTTCTTAGATGTCTCTTTGAGTTTATTTCATGAATTCTGCATGTTTTCTGTATTGTTCATTCAAGGTTTCAATCAGTTTCCCATGCTCCTGTACTTTTTTTTCTATTTCTTCTTTAGCTGCACTCAAGAACTCCTTTACTAAGGTTGTTATTTCTATCTTTACATTAGAGAGTATTTCTAATTTGGTTTCCTCTATAGCCTGATGGAGTTTTTTTTTTTTTATTTCACTCACCATCTTTTCAGATTTTTCTGGTGTATTACTTTTGAAGTCTTCTATTTCAGTGTCTTCTGTACTTGCTCCTGGTAGACTAGATGTTTGAGATTGCATTTTGCTTTTTCCTTTTGCATTTTCCTCTTTTGAGTTAATATTTGGTCCTTTAATCCAACTAGTGTCAACTGTTGGTAGTATTTATCTTGGGTCCTAATGTAAGGTTGATATTTATCCAATTGCTGGACACAATGAAGAGGTGGGCCAGTCACCTGACTTCCCACTGTAGGGTCTATTGGGTCAGTTCTATATTCTTCCTTGACTGTCAAGCCTAGTAGTACTGATGTAAGTCAACTTTTATTTCCTGGTATTAGTTTATCTTCAAGTTATTCCAGGTCACCAAATCTCCCAATCTACAGTATTTGTGTTGGCTGTGGCCCTACTGTTTCCTTATTGTGTGCCTGTGTGTCTCATAAGCCCTTTTGATTTTCTCCAAGTTGGGGAGTCCTTATTGTCATACTCCTCACTCTGCCTGATGTTTTCTGTGTGCAGGAAGGAGTCATCCCAACTCTTTTCAGACTCACTAAGGTCTTACAGTTAGTTGGAGGGAGCTTTAATACTGGCCTTATTTACCCACTGTACACTTCTATTTTAGGGACATACTCACCAAACTGACTGGAGCCTGCTGCGATCTTCCCTTTGGGTGAGGCAGTCACTGAATCTCCCCTAAAGCTAGCTCAGTTAATTCGCTGTAGTCCAACATTCTGGGAGAAAGGGTGGGAGCTCTGCCTGGAGTTCCCTGGTCCTGAAAGATCCTCTGCAAAGAAGGCAGGGCTGCAGGAGAGGCCTGTGTCTAAGCTGGCCCGGGCACCTCTGGCTGGAGTTACCGATACCACCAGGTAGTCTGCTTGGTAGATTTTTGACTGAGCTGTAAAAGCAATTTAATGGGGGAAGGGATAGCTTTTTTGACGTATGGGTTACAGAATTTAGAATTTAAGATAACCCCTAATCAACTGTACACAAAATGTTAACTAAAACTTTATCTAAATTTCATACTTTTGGGAAAGCTATGTAAAAATGGATTGTAGATTTAAATGTAAATGTGAAAACATAATGCTTTTAGAAAAAATATAAATTTATAAAAATATTTTAGTACAAAATAATTGAGTTCTAGCATTAGGCAAAGAACTCTTTGATTTGATAGTAAAAAGATGAACCATAGAAGAAAGTATTAATAATTGGATATTAGTGAAATTAAAACCTTTTCCTTGAAGGAGACCTGTGTAAAAAAAATACAAGGTATCTTAAAAGGACTAGTTAATAGAATATGGGAAGACTTTTAAAATTCAATATTATATAACAAGCAATACAATTAAAAAAGAATTATAAAAATAAAATTTTTATAAGGAGAAAATGAGCATTGGAGAAGATTTCATGGTCCTTTAGAGAACTTCAAAGTGAAGCTACATTTAATTATCCCTACACATCTTCAAAATGTTCAAAATTAAAAGTAGCAATAATCACAATTGATAGATAAAATATGGAGAATAGAACCACTTACTCATTGCTGGTATAATATGAAAGTTTCACTTGAAAAATTACTTAGCAGTTTCTTAAGAAATGCAATGACCATATGACCCACTTTAATTGTAATACCTAAAAATTATAAACAATTCAGCTTTCAACCAGAAAATGGTTAAACATGCCATGCTATGTCTCTGTTATGAGACACTATTCAGAAATAAAAAAGGAAATGATTATTAGTAAATACAGCAACCTAAATAAAAATCCAGAGAAATGTGCTGAGTAGGAAACCCCAAAAGTTACATACTGTGAAGGTTAATATTGATCATAAACTTGGTTGGCTTCAGAGAGGCCCAAGGGATTAGTAGAACAAATTTCTGGGTGTGTCTACATAGTTCATGTAGTGTGATTTGGGTACTATAATGATTCCTAGCTCCTTCTTCTTTGGTGCTTCTTCCTTGAGCTTTGCTTCCTTTAGACTATGAAAAGAGGAACTTTCCTCCTTCATGGCCTTTAACCATGATGTTTTTACCTTAGAGCAGCTGACCATGGACTGAAACCACTGAAACTAAGAGTCAAAATAAACTTTTCCTTTTTACACTGGAAGATACTGATTATTTTGTTCCACCGAGGGGAAAGTTAATACATATGATGCATAAAGTTTGACATTAAACAAAACAATAAACATGAAGAATCCATGATGAATGGATAGCAGTATTTAAGAATGGTGGGAGAGAGGGAATAGATGTATAAAAAGATGGAATGAAAAAATCCTGTGGTTATGGAAATATTTTGCATTTTAACATTGTTAAAGTCAGTACCCTTGCTCAGGCATGGTATTAAAGTTTTGCAAGATGTTACCCCTGTCAGAAACTAACTAAAGAGCTTTCATAAATTGTGCTGCCATACACTTGTGTATGCTTGTATCTCTATAATATAATGATTTTAATTCTTTGGGGAAGAACCTACAGGGGGAACAGTTGAGTCAGATGGAATTTCTATTTTTAGTGTTTTGAGGAACTGTATTATTGATTTCAATAGTGATTTTACTAGTGTGTTATCTATTTATTTCTTTTTTAAAAGACTTTCTTGTACTTTGAGTAACTACTTTGAACATAAAAAAGCAAAATATATTAACTTCTGTTATTCTCTTATTTTGTTGAGGTTTTAATTTTTTCATAAAAGAAAATAATTTTAAAAAGGAACTGATGAAAGTACACAAGATCTCTATGTTATTTATTAAAAGTGCATATGAGTAAATCCACAATTATCTTAAAAACCTTTAATTAAATAACATTATTGATGTATAATTTATATGTAGTGAAGCGCTCAAATCAGTGAACTTGGTCAATTTTTTATTTTCAGCATTTCATTTAGTTCAGTTAATTCTGACTAAATGCGTGAACACGTGCATTTCAAACCTCTATCAAGAAAAGGAAAATGTCTGTTGTTCCAGAGTTTCCTTTTACCCTTTGTTAGTCAATACTTCCCTCAAAGAATATGAGCATACACTATTTTTGCTACAATGTTGGTACATTTTTGTGCCAGAATTTCTTTTTTCAGTGGATTACTTTTGAAATTCATCTGCATTTTTGTGCATCATATTTATTTTGTTCATTTTTAATGTTGGGTAGCATTCCATCATGTGAATGCAGTGTAGTTTTGTCATGATTTTCTCTTTTGATGAACATCTTATAGTGGACATATTTTTATTTGTTTTAGGTAAATATTTTTGGGGTTGCTAGATTGTAAGGTAAATGCATATTACTGTTTGAAGGACCTAGCAGATTTTGAAGATGATTGAACTGTAGGAGAGTTCTTGTTATTCCATATCCTTGCCAATTTGGTGTAATCATTTTTTGTTCCTTGACTTATTCTAATGGGCGTGACAGGGTATGTCTTTGTGTTTTTAAGTCACAGTGTTCTAATGACTAATGGTGTTAAGCATGTTGTTATGTGCTTGTTTATTATTCATACATGGTCTTTAGAGGAGTAATGGGGTAAATATTTGCTTATTTTTCATCATTAATTTTTAAATTATAGTTCTTTGTATATCCTGTATTTAAATTTATTTTAAATTTTGGATTGTGACTATCTTATGCCAGTCTGTAGATTGTTTCTTAGTTATGTCTATTGATGAGCTTTACAGGATATTTTTTATGGCCAACCTTTTCTTAGTTTGTGTTTTGAATAATAGATACTTCTTGACTTACTGAGAAACATTTTTTCAAATGTGCAGACCAAAAGTAATGAGACCCAGGCATGGCTTCAAACACCCATCTCTCTTGAAGTGGATGAGTTTTTTCTCTACCTCCTGAAAAATAAAACAATGGTATTGTTAATTGAATATTTTACTTGGTTTTATGCCTCATGCACTTTTCTTTTTCTGTTTGCATTTTGTGTCTCTAGATTTTTTTTGTCCTAGGTTAGTCTGAATAAAAAGAAAGTACTCTGGTAGTTTGTAGTTTCAAAAATTTTTGGTTTGCACATGACAGGATTTCTTTTAAAATAATTTCTTTGCTCATGAGACAGAGTTGTAATGTCTCATTGAAAAAGTCTTTTTTAAGGAAATGTCCTTGCTATTAAATGGTGAAACTTTTTTTAAAAAATGGAGACGATTGTGTATATCACATTCCAAGCTTCTTGGAACACCTGAGAGGTAGAAACAGCAAACATACTTGTTACCATATTACTCTCACTTTGCTAACAAGTATTGCTCCATTTTAAGAATTGCTCTCTTACCAAAGGGGGAGAAAGGGTGATTCTTCTCTTATTTTTACCTCTTGGTGGACTGCTCTGAGATATATTTTATCAGGTTTCCAAGAGGTCCAAGCAATCAAGCACCCCTGGTCAACTTAATAACAAGCATTTTAGTAACTTTCCCTCCTTGTCTGTTTTACTTTTCTTTTTCTCTTATGTTGATTCCCTTCCATCACCTCCCAAATAAGCTATATTCATGTGAGGCTTTGTGTTTGACACTGCTTTCTACGAATTCAAGTCATAACCCTAGAACAGGAGGGAATGAAAGGGTAAAGCTATGCAAAGAAGGTTATGTTAATGGGCATCCTCTTGCTTACAAGGAAAAATGAGAAGTATGAACTTCTTCCATAATAGGGAAAAAAAACCAGAAAAAGCAATCTAGATCAAGGATATAAAACTTTCTCTAATAAAACTAATTCTTAAGCAGTAAGTAAGCTAAGAAACTCATTTTTTTTTGTTATGGAAGTCTCAAAGATTTGAAAACAAAATCAAGAATTAGAGGATCAGCCATCACAGTAGATATAAGCCTTCAAACAATGGAGCCCCCAGCTGAACTTGACTCTTGTCAGAAAAATCATGCTCTGAGCAGAAAGAGAGTGAGAGCTAGGAGCCCCTTTTAATTCAGTGTGTTGCTTATGCTTAATTATTTTTACAAGAACCTTGCCACTGTTCTCTTGCATGGTGGCCCACACTCACACTGTATAGTATTCTTCTTTACCTACTTTTATCTGTTCCAAACTCACTGTTTCTTTTCCTACCTTTCATAAAGTATTAGTGCCATTTTCACTTGTCTTGATTTAGGACAGAATCTAGAAGTCACTTTGAGAGGGAGATTCCAGTACCCCCAAACCCAATAACAATGATACTGGTTCAGGCTACTACACACCCTAAATATCTTCTGTCTCTGGGTCTAGTCCTTTCTCCTAATCTAGTTTTTCTTTCCCACTTTTGAATACTAAATGTCTCAGGTGTAACACTCTCTGCATATCGTGATGATTTGTTGCTTCTTCTAAGCATTTAAACTGAAACCACAGGATAAGTGCTGCACGAGCGCACTCTTGTGTTCTTTTTATGGGACAGGACTTACCTGTCAGAAGACTGCTGAAGCTCTACATAAAAACCAGGCACAAAGCTCCACAGATCTTGGATAAATATGCCTGAGGCCAGGAAGCATTTGTCGCAACTGGAATCTTTCCTGTTGAGTAGCTTTGTGTCATTGACGTTCCCTGGAATTATAAACATGGTAGTGTCAACATGCTGTGTTGCTGTTACTCTAGAAAGACATTTGGTCTTTCTTAAGTAAGAACTAATCTTGCACATGCTTCCTCAGTAAGAGTAGGGGGTTAAGAATTAGGTGCTTCTCCAAAAACTGCTGACCATCCTGAAAGTCTCTCAAACTCTCAAGGCCTTCAGAAGGACTTCATTTTTAGGGCTGGACTTTCTACCCAGCAGGTCAGGAGCTGAATCACCAAAGGTACAGATGGAAAAGGGAGGAGCAAAAAGTGAAGGGTTGTATCTCCTTTGAGGAACACAGCTCCAGTCTAACCTGCCAACCTGCCCACATCACCACCAGAAAACACAAAGGTAAAGAGAAATATTTCTGTACTTTACATTATCTGAACTTGTCAAAGGGGAACAAACACCAGTAAATCCTGGCTTTTGACTGGGTTTGTAACGAACTAAAGGAAAGAAAAGTTTACTGTTTATGAACGTGGCTTTTGATGGCCCTTGGATGAACCCATTAACACACTGAATGTCATTAATAACATGTGTTTTATAATCTTTGAGGAGGGCTCGCTTGATCTCAATTATCTGATTTATATAAAGTGGAATGCTTTTGTTATTTCTACATATTCATTGATAATATTGATTCAAAACAGAGTGAGCCACACAAGACTGTGTTCTCTGTACGATGAAGCACTTAGCTTCTTAGGGGATCTTAATTCAGTTGAACTGGCCTTATTAATAACTTTGTGTTAGAAATGATTTATTGGTTTTGGATTTTTCTCTTGACACTATAAAATTAACCTCTTGATTAATATGTACTTTTGATCACATGGATATAAAGTGTCATGGTTTATACTTGTGTGATAGGGGAACATTCTGAAACTTCTGCTATTTATGGAGCTCTCCCAGCTGTCTGAGGTGGTGAGAAGCTGGGTTCGTAGTACTTTTTGTCTCCTCTAGAACTGACCTAGACCCTCTGTCCCCTTGGAGTCTTCTCCTGTTACTATTCCCTTCTGAGACACATATCCCTCTTCATGTTTCCCAAGCTTTTTTCGGACATCCCTTTTCTTACCTCAGGATGGCTAACACTGGAGAATCTTTCTTTTTTTCTCCTTTGATAGCAATCTGTAAGTGACACATTCCAGTTGCTTGACAGAGATTTTTCTTTCCCTAAAAATTAGGCAGAAGGACCACTTTGAAATATTTTCTGCATTTCTTTCTTCTTTGGGTTCAATCTGTAACACTTCTAATTCTAGTACCTGTCCAGCTCTCCCTTGCCACCTGGGTAGGAACTTGTTCAGAAGTCTGTACAATTTCCATGAGATTCTGTGTACACTGGAACATCTGTCTTTTCTGGGATCTTCTTCCTTTCCCTGAAACATACTGAGCAATAGGAATTTTTTTGGCAGTTGTGAAATATTTGGACTGTTTATTTCCTCAACTTGGGTTGATTCTTGTGTGAATATGGAAAACACTGATAACTTCATAGATACATTTTCTCTGTCACCAAAGAGTATACAATTCAGTGAGGAAGACAAATAATGCAGTGAACCCAACTCTGGACATTCATCAACACATCCTTTGTCCATGCAGGAACAGTTGCCCAGATGTAGATGGGCTTTTTAAAAGAAGGTTACTGCATTAAATTGATTCTGTGTAAGATTAACCTTGGGATTATGTTGTGAAAGAATTCTACTAATACCTAGAAGATTAAATTCTGGAAAATGAGACAGTTGTCATCCTGGGTGCCTCCCTTATGATATTTAAAACTCTATCTTGTGACTAAACCTATGAAATACTGAAGCTCATGAATCAATTTTAATTATGTATTTCCAATAACATTTCAGAAAAACCTGAATCCAAAGTATTCATTTTTTTGTATTATGAAGTTAATTTCTCAAGAGCTTTAGGCTTTGTGAAGTGAGGCAAATAAAATTATACTACTTAACTGATAACTATTAAATTAAGGCTATTAATGTTCTATATCTTGGACAAAATTTTTAATGCTTCTGGAAAATCACTATCCTTATAAATAGGGATGATTAGGGATAGTGCAATAAAATAAAATCAATTTCAAATAACAGCCCCTCTGAATATCATATGGAAGCAAGTGGGAGGAGCAGAGTGTTTGGAAGAAATGAACTTCTTTTCAAATTCTGACTCCACCTACAATGTGTGACCTCCCCCAGGTCACATTGCCTCCTCTGCAGAGCTTCAGAAATAGAGCCTGTCATGTGAAATGTAAGACTTAGAATAATCCACATGCAATGCTTGGGACATACATGAATGCTGTGGTTCCGTCATTTCCTTTACAAAGAAATTCTCATACAGCCATGGAAGCAGGTGTGTATGAGC
Source organism: Hydrochoerus hydrochaeris (assembly GCA_004027455.1). Taxonomy (NCBI): domain Eukaryota; kingdom Metazoa; phylum Chordata; class Mammalia; order Rodentia; family Hydrochaeridae; genus Hydrochoerus; species Hydrochoerus hydrochaeris. The sequence goes on from PVLA01011303.1 coordinate 33,992, forward strand.
ATGTTCACACTGCACTGTTTGTGTTATTGCAAACCAGGTGGTCATTTGGGCATCTGTCCCTGGAGACAAAAATGTGGTGGAAACAGCAATGCATGTGTCCAGAGCAACATGGATGAATCTTGAAAAATATCACTCTAGGTGAAAAACAAGCCATTTAATAGAAGCACCTTTATGAAAAATAAAAATGCATAACAAAATTAATATTTAACATTCACACATATAAAAAGGATATTCATTAAACAATTAAAAATGTTGTTTATGGAGGTATAGGAAAAGGAGAATGAAGCAGTCCAACGCAACAAGGAAGGAGAGAATGACCTTTATAGTCTTACGATGCTTGAGTGAAAAATCAAGGAATGTGGTTACTTTAATCTTGTATAGTTAGATTCTCAAAGAAAAAGCAAGCAGTTTAATAAACGTGTTGCACATCATAGTCTGGCAGTATATTCTAAAGCTTTTTTCTTAGCTGCCTTGTAACCACAGGGTTTCAATAACTGTACATGAGAAGTTAATTTAATGGTATCTATGTGACATAAATTTAATAAAAGCATGTTTGTATTTACTTATAAATCTAAATATGAAATTATACTCCTGAACCTGACTCTACTAGTAAACTCCATATATTTTAATGCAGAATAAAATGTGAAGAAAATCTGGCTTAGACATGCTTCATTACTGGATGAAATTTTGTTATTAAGTCATGTAATAAAGGGTCTTGTTACTATTACACATATCACAGAGAAATACATTAAAATTAACTTGACAGCATCCAAATGAAGGCAGGGATTATATTTTAGTTTAAATAAGATTAGCAAACCCTTCTTCTATATTTTAAAACAATGAAGAGCAAATAAAAATGTAATCCAGTCTTGCTTTAGTATAACTGCTGAGTGGTTTAACAACTGGAATGTTAGTGACAATTTTAGGGCAATCAGTTTGATTAAAAGGATGTGTTCACATAATTTTTATCCCTACAAATGCCACAAGTGACATATCTCTTTTTGGTCCTTCTCTTCTTGAATGTGGAAGAATCATATGCTTTCTTCTTTCTTCAAGGTCTATGGGATGTGCTTACTTGACTATGACAATCAGGGCACAAAGCACTGTACTTTGGTGAGAAGCATGCCACAAATGCCTGAATCTATGACAAACAGAGTCACACCCTAGGGAACACATCTTGGCTCAGATATGCACTGGCGGAAGACAAGTTAATAACCAAAAGAAGGATATAGAGATGAAGATGAATATTAGTCAATTGCCATAATGTCTAAGGGAATATAGGCTGGATGAGAAAAGAGAGCAAAACTGTAATCTAAAAGATTAGAGGTAAAAGAATGAAATATTTTCAGATCCTTGAAAACTAAATAAAAGAAAATATGCAGCTTCCCTCAAAAAAAGTGAATGGAGGACCAGTGGGCTAACAGGCCTTAGTGGACCACGATATATAGAGAAATTCCTAAAGTAAGTTAGGAAACTTTTACCTATAGTAAGATAAATCACAACTGAAATGGGTTATTTCAATAAGAAGGAAAAGCTTTCATCTGACATAATAAGAAATTCCAAAGTAGGGTCGATCCAGAGTTGCTAATTCGTATGTCATCAAGGATTCACGTTTTTCCCATCTTTTCTCTTGGACATCCTCTGCATCACTCTTTGGCTGGCTCCTACGTGGTCATAAAATAGTGCTGAAATAGTTGTTACACATAGATGACACAGCTCTGCCAGGAAGACGACTGATTTCCTCCTGTATGTCTGTTATTAGCAGAAGCCCTCCACCAACTTGTCTTGGTGTCATACTGCTAAGGACTATGACATCTTTTGAATCCTAAGCCATTCATTGGCACGGTATAATGAACTATCTCAATCGGTTTATACCAAAAACAAGGCTTACTTCAGAGGACTGGAAGGGGTTGGAGGCTTCTTCAAACTATACAATGACATGAAATCGGCAGTAAAGCAGATTCTATTAGCCTGGAAGAAAAAGAAATGGAAGGAAAGTGATGAATATCATACAATCAAGAATTTTTGTTTAAATGCTGGGGAGAATTTGATGGCACCTAAAAAGAGAAAAGATATGTTCAACAAATTGACTATGGAGGAGAATTTCAGTAGTGGTCTGTACAACAATCTGAGAGTAGGAGGGGGAAGAACATTGAAAGAGAATCATACACAATCAGTTTAGATGTTTAGAGAGGATAAGGAAGAGGAGAAAGAAAGAGGTGTATGTATGAGGAAGAAAAGAGAGAAAGGAGAGAGCAAGAGACAGAGACAGGGAGATAGGAAGAGAAGCAAAGGGAAGGGGAAAAGGAGGGGAAGAAAGAGAGAGAAAGAAGAGAGAGGGGGTCGTGAAGATGGTACAAACTGATGCTCCAGCTCTGCTCCATCACGAGTCTTCTGGTGTTTGTTATTCTTCCTCCATTTCAATCGCAAAACTGCCTTTCTACAATCCTACTGACTAATGCTTTGGCTCCCTGTTTCACATTCTTACAACATAAAGCTTCTCTTTTAGGTGTTGAATTCTCTACTCATGCTATTCCTTCTGTCAGCAATGCTGTTACTATGTGTATATGCCTGGATGAGTCTTATAAAAAAAAAATCAGGGACCTCACCTCCTCCAAGAAGTCTACCATCTCCTCAGGTTGACTCATGTCCCTCTTTTGTGCTTTTGTACTATTTCTCATGCACTTGTATATTATTGTACCTATCAGAGTGAAATGTCTTTCCTTCATTTCTTTCATGTGCAATAATTGATTACCTGCTCTATGGCTGGAGCTAGGATAAAAATAAAAACAAAAAGTCTATTGCAAGTGACACTCTAGAAGAGGACATTATATCAGAAAATACATGCATGTAAAGTAAGACAGGCAGTGATATGCACTAGAAAGAAAAAATAAACTAAGGTAATGAGATGGAGGGATGTGGGCCAAGTTTTCAAATGAAATGGCCAAAGAGTCTCACTACAGAGATATTATTTGAACAGAGAGATAAATGAATTGTTGGAGGGAATCCAGATTAACATCTTTAGAAATAGTGTCCTGGAAGAAGGTTATAAAGAACAAGGGCTCTGAGGTGGACATAATTATTCTGTTGAAGAAGTGGAGGGGATGACATACTAAAAAAGCATGGCCTTCTGAGAGTGAGGGAGAAGACAAGGTCAGGGAGGGACCTGGGGCCAGATCCCTGGTTTTTCCATCCCTGACAGATGACGGGGAAGCCATGTCTGAGGAGGGAGTTACAATCGGCCTTTAAAAATATCACCATGTTGGTGGGTAAAGACTAAAGCTGGCAATGAGTAAGAGGATTGTCTCAAAGTTCCAGCAGAAGAAAGATGATACCTTTAACCAAGTGATATAGTGCAGAGCCTGAGAAGGGGGCACATAATGAATGTTTTCAAGTTAGAGAAAATAGAATGTTTGCATAGATTACATATGAATGAGAATGAGAGACTAGTTAAGGGTGGTCCTAAAAACTTAGCCTGAACACAAGCAAAGCTGAAATTGCCTTCTGTAGTGTTGAAGAAGAATCTGCCTTAAAGCAGATTCTGTTAGAGAAAGGATGGAGGTAGAGAAAGGACTTGGGAAAACAAGAGCCTATTATTTAACATGTTAAGTTTGAAATATCTACCAGACATCCATGGAGATGTTCAGAAGCAGTTGATGTATGGACTTGGCATTCAGGGTCGTATAGTCTAAATGCAGGAGTGAACCGCTTTCTGGGGACATCTAAGACTAATGTTGGATGAGATCACAGGGTTTGTGAACTAAAATAAATGAGACCCAAAGTTTTGAATTCTGAGGTACTATGATGCACAGTGGTTGAAAATGGAGAAAAATACTGCACAAAACACTGAGACAGTGCTACCAAAGAGGTCCATGTGAACAGAGAGAGAATGTTAACCTGGGAGTCAAAATGAGCAAGTGCTTAATGGCAGTGAGGTTCTTTAAGAATGAAGTCTCCCCGGCACAGGAATTGTGCTTGACCATTTTGTAACCACAGCACCCTACAACTTGAGGTGCTCAGTAAATATTATAGACCAAATAGAATAAATGCTTTCTTCTCAACATGCTCTACCCTAAGATAAAATATATTCCAGCATAATGGTTTCTTCTCTAAGATTTTTCTCCTCCATTCCTCAATTTTAACTGACATCATGGTACAAACCAGGGCTGGGGGCTCTGACCAGCACCTAATGACGTGACTGTGAGGGTTTAGATCCAGAATATCCCCTGACATTTTCATGCACCTAGAGGCAGAGTTTTGGGAAGGTGATTGGCTCATGAAGGCATTTACACTTGTCCATGAATTCATTCATTGGTGAGGTCAGTCACATTATGTAAGGTTAGATGGTGGGACCTGGTCAGAAAAGATGGTCACTTGGGGGATGACCTGGAGGAATCTATCACCCTTTCTAGCTTCCTCCTTGTATCTCTATTTCCTGGCTGCCATAATGTGAGCGGCTTTTATCTGATGTAAACCCTTCCACCATGCTCTTGCTGTGTTGGAGCCTGCTGAACATTGTTTGAACCTTCTTAAATCATAAACCCTCTGTTAAATTGTGCATAAACCTTCCCTCTGTTAAATTGTGCACGCTGTGTATTGTGTCTTAGTGACAAAGGAACTGAGACGGTGACCTACTTGTAAAACAGGAATGAAGGCTCTTTAGGAAGATTAAAATGTGCAGAGAATTTTGCTCAAGTTTATTTCACTCTGAATTCATTTGTGGAAGAGGATGAAACTGTCCTCTTGTTGAAAGAATGTGGAAGATGGCCAATCTAGTGACAGACTAACTTTTTTGTCTCAGTTTCTGTAGCTCAACAATTTGTCTGAACAAATTCCAAAATGAAAGATGTCTTAAAGTGTGAAAGTGCACAAAAATCCAATTACTTTGGCTCTTTTTGCTCCAAAATAACTACAGATAATTATTAAAGGTACACAAGTGATAGTAAGGTAGCTTTGAATATTGTTTGAAGGAATAGTAAATGTTCTATTCATTAGAATTGGAAACAATGTTGGATTCCTCCCTCTAGAATTTACTAATTTCTTAGAAACTGTGATAAGAGTATGTAATTTTTTATGAAACAGTGTACTTAGACATTTTAATTTGTGAAATATGTAAATGAACTCCATATTATCAGGTGATGTTCTGTGATTTATTTTCCCTTTCTGTTCTTAGGTAGTGATTGGAATAAAAATGGGCTCTCTCACCACAGCAAACATTGAATTTTGCCTTGATGTGTACAAGCAGCTGAACAGTAATAATGCAGGAGATAACATCTTCTTTTCTCCACTGAGTCTGCTTTATGCTCTAAACATGATCCTTCTTGGTGCTAGAGGATACACTGGAAGGCAAATAGAAAAGGTAATTAATGCAAGAAAGACTATTTTGGGGCCTGAATGTCTTCTATATGTCACCTCTGATCTGTTAAATTACTGCCATCTTCATAAATTTTAAAACTACCATCAAGTAAAACATTTAGGCAAATGATATTTTTAAAAAGGGGAAAACAGTTTATATAAAATAAGAAGTTTTAATGCAAAAATGCAGTATATGCAATGCACAGGTTCTTCTTATCAGGAATATCACAAGGGAATCTCTGCAGAAAATGTGCAGAGTTCTTCTTTTAAGTGAATTAAGAGTGCTGGAGGTCACAAGCATGGTCCAGTTCTTTTCTTTCTTTCTTTTTGTTTTTTTAGAGGGAAGAGAGTGCTTTTTATTTAGGCTGGTATCCAGCGACACAGAGTGTGGGTGGAATTTACACTGCTGTGCAACTAGGCTAAGATTTGGGGTGGTTTATAAAGGGAAAAACCACAAAGGTGTGGGTGAGCAAAGGGCAAGTTGTCCGGAGAGACAGGCTTATTTTAGGGGAAAGAATTAGCCCATCAGCACACCTGTGCATTCTTGAGGAAACAAGACATCCTGTTGTTTGCCTAGGGTCAAAGTACAGAGGTTTGTGGCTAGTCTATTCCAGGAATATATTACGCTGGCAGCGAGCATTGCAGGAAGAACATAATTACTGGAGCCACAAGAAGTACAAAGTGTGATTTGGGACAATGGTTGCAGTTTAGGTCAAAGGGTGTGGCGCATACAGAACAGAATGGCTGCGCTTGAGTTAGATTACAACATTCCCCACTGATTTTTGTCAGTGAACCAAATCATTGGCTCATAGTTGAATCTACAGGTACTAGCTCATAACTCTGGGTCACTAAGATCATCAGCTTGACAGCTTGTATTTGGCTCTTTACATAAGATACCAGTTTATTTATGATACAGGGACCGATAGTTACACCAACCAAGAGGATTAGCAGAGGTCCTATAGCTGCCGATATAAGGGTGGTCAACCATGGGGAAAGTGAGAACCATTGCTCAAATGGTCCAGTTCTTATCCTACAGAGTTTTAAACTCAGTGATAAAATTAATGTTGTTTTAGAAATTCCCAAATTGTAAAAAATATTCATTATTATATTTTTTTCATAATAACTCTATTAGCAGGAAGGGATAGTAACTCCCATTTTCTGTGTACCTAGAGTAACACTGGCTTTAATCATTCCTGTGTGATATAAACATTGCTGTGGAATATCTAGAAGATATCACTAATTTTTGAAATACTTTGCTCAATGTTTATACTGGGAAAACATGTAAAAGTTTATCTGACTCCAAAATAGGAGCTGTCTTAATTCACAGCTTGGGTAGAATAGAAGAGGAGCAGAAACTCCTAGTGACAAAAGGGCTCAGTCCCTGGAGTCTGACAGACAATGGTTTGGGCAGGGTATTTCATCCTCTACAACTCAACTTTCCTAAAATAAAATAAGGATAACAGTATCTACTCATCAAGCTAAGTAAAATACATAAAATAATTTATGACTTGCAATGTAACCTTATTAACTATCCTTATAGTTGTTGAATGAAATGTAAAATGTAAATACAGTTCTCAACTTTAAGAAAAATACATCATTATTATTATTGCCTATTGATTCCTTTTCCCTTTTCTAGGTACTTCACTATCAACGTACGACAGAATTTTTAAGGCCAGAGTTTAAGGATTCATCTGAGGTATGCTACTATCATGGATAAATGTCAAATGCCTTTTAACATAAAAGCATCAGGAAATGGTTGTCAAAGAGATCCTTCTTTGTCCCATAAGGGAGTTACCTATGTCTCCTTTACTCTTCTTGACAACCAACAAAGCTTATAGAGTTTAACACAATAATGATGATAATAGTAACAATAAAGTGCCTCAAATGTTATCAACTGATTTATTGCTATCTTTACTCTGTTTTTCTGTTCTATGTCTCTTGTTGAGTCTTCCAACGTAATCTATGCAATGCCCAAGGTTTTCATTGAGGGGACTGAGAAAAGACCTTGAATGATACTTGGTCATATAATTACGTAGTGGACTTAGTACTCCTGCACCCACCTGCTCTCTGACAGTGGTATGCAGTTCTTTTCAGGAAGAGCATTCATTTTGACATTAAAGTTGCATAGAATTCCCATGTGAAAATAGTTGTTTGACAGTGCTTGAAAATATACATAAATGCATGTAAATTCATTCAAAACTTGCTTCACAGAACCCTGATTACTATTAGATACTAAAGTTGATAGTTTGGGAATTGCTGCCTTAGGGAATATAAACATAGCCCCTAAGATGTCCATGAGTTCTTGACTACTTTTCAAATGTATCATGGTTGCAGATGTAGCATGATTAGTATCACCAAGGGACAAATGAGTATGTTAATCTTGTCCAGAAAAGGGCTGGAGTATTTGATTAAGTAGCCACATGGAAAGCTAATACATTGAAAATAATATAGTAGAAAAGAGAAATTATCTTACAAGTATAAAGATACAACAAAACTTAGATTATTGCACCTAGATACTATATTAGAATATTTATTCAAATGAAAATGTCACTTTTTGAATTAAACTATCAGAGCCAACAAATGCATATGATTCTGCCCACAATCTATAACCAAAGTCACAAAGTAGTAAGATTACTACTCCAGAAAATCTAGAGCACTCCTGTATTCACTACCATTTTAATCAAAAACACACACCTCACCCTCTAGATATTGTTTTCACATTATTTAAGACTCTCCAGTGGCAAGAAGTCATGCCATTTGATACATCATTTTGTGTTTATTGGTGTCAGTGCAGCCAAGCTGGAAGAATACATTCAGAGTTTGGAGCCCTTCTCTCTCAAATCAACCAACCAGATTCTAACTACACCCTCAGCATTGCCAACAGACTCTATGGGGCAAAGGCGATGGCGTTCCATCAGGTGAGCACATCGGGCACTCCTAAATCTCACATTATAAAATCAGTGAAGACTGAGAAGTGTTATATGGCATTTGTCTCTAAAAGATTGATCTTGAATTGACTAAGAGTTTAGAGAATGGTTTTAAAGAAATTTAGAATTATGAAATGTCATGAAATTTTCTTGCCATTACAAAATCCCTAAAGGCCAAAGATGAAATATGAAACAAAGTAGGTAAGAATTATTCCTCATAAGAAGGAAGCTGACTTAAATACATTTTTTCTACCTTCTTCAAAAGACCTAATGGCAGACTAGCAAGAGGCAGTTGAGAGAACATTGGATCAGGATCTCAGAGATGTGTTTTTATTACCATTTTAACATACAACTCTGGGCAGTAATTTCTATCTTTAAAATGAGAGGATGAATCTAAATTTTTCTTGCTCCAGAATTTTGACACTAATTTGTACCCTTTCCCCACATTTCAAGACATAGTTTTATTGAGTGTTCACTATATACCTGTTACTTTATTTAATATACTATAGGCATTATCTTATACTGTTCTTCCAATGTGCTAGATAGAGGTAGAAAATTGCCACTAATTCTAAAGACTGTGAAACAAATTCTGAAAAGTCAAGATGATGGCTATGAATATAATTAAAAGTCAACACCTAGATTTGACCTCTATCTAAGTCTGTCTTCCTGTGTTTAATTGTTGGACCATCTTCTTGCTTCTTAGGTGGAATTACAGCATTAGTGATGCATTTTTTGATCAATATTATTTAAATATCATCTAGGACAAGTAAGATGAACCCCTGGTTCTTTCTCAGCCCAGTAGGACATTTTTCTCCCTCAGTTCTGTAGGACTTGGGTGTGTATTAGATGTGACAGATTTCCAATAGAATTTTTACAGTTTGGGATGGGTAAACCACCCTGATACTGTGGACATTTCAGGCACATATTCTACTACTCTGGAAGCATGTAGGAAATGTTTCATGGAGATTGTCTTTAATGTGATGGGGATTCACGATCATGGTTCTTTGAGTTTGAATGCTTTTTCTTATCTCTTTGCCACCCCCAAACAGTGACACAGACATAATAGTAAATAAATGTTAATTTGAAATGATAATGTTTGCATCAGTTCCTGCAATGAGGAGCTAGTCATTAGTATCATGAAGATCTCTGTGGACTATGAGAGTGATTTTATTATACCAGGATACTACCATCTCATGGGCTATAGGAGATCATTAAAGGATGTTCCAGCCACAGTTGAACACAGTTGAGGACAAAAATAATCCTGACGTAAAGGTGTGGTCTCCAGGTACAACCATTTACCTAGAAATGATACTCTCAGAGATACACATGTTTAAATACTGCATTGTTTCTCTGCTGTGAGAAATCAAAAAGATAAACAAGGAACAAAATGTATACTAGATACAGGGAAAAAGGAAGAAAATGTTAAAATGAGAAGGGAACTTCAAGGAAAGGGGGAGATGGAAGAAAAGAAAAAGAAAAAAATAAATTATAAAAGGGAAAATGGTAACATCTTTTGTAAATAAGAAGGGGAAGAGGTGTTGAAGAGAAGGGAAGAAATTGTGGAAAAAAGAAAAATAAAGGTATATTATGTACCAGTACAAATTCTCTGTGATGATTATGTATATACAAATTCTCTGTGATCATTATGTACACACATAATATCTAAAATGTACCAATAAAATTAATTTAAAAAGTCATTCTGACACCATTTTACCATTAGTTAAACTTTGCTTTTCTTCAACATTGGATTAAGATGCAAAAGAACCAAGTGAAGCCACTGGAAAACCAGACCATAGGTATCTACTTGCACACCTATCGTATTTCTAAGTCTTGGGTCATATGTCCCCAAGGTCCCAAGAATGAAACTATGTCTTCAGTTGGTTCATGAAGACTTTGGGAACTGCCTTGCAAGTGAGAAAGTAGAAAATTTCTCATTTTAGGAATGAAAAACCATGAGTTATGTTCAATGGTATTTCTGGAGGCTATATACAGGGCGTTTGTGAGTGAAATTTAGGAAAAAGAGAAACCTAATTTCTTTATACTGAGTTAATATACTACTTTCACTTGGATAATATGCTATAGGTGAAAATAGTGACTATCTTAAAATATTTTTGTTATATTTCCATAAATTATTTTTGTATAATTTTTTTTTTAAATCGGTACTGGGGATAGAACTCATGACCGTGTGCTTGCAAGACAGGCACTTATGCTGCTGAGCTAAACCCCCAGCCCTATTTTTGTATAATTTTTTAAAAGTCAATTATCTGCATCAGATATTATTGTTAACTTTTTAGTCATGGTTTGTTAAGAAGTTGATGTAAACATCCACTACTCTGGTTGGAAGTTTTATTTCTCTCTCTCTCTCTCTCTCTCTCTCTGTGTGTGTGTGTGTGTGTGAGTGCTTATTTTTTTGTCTATAATGTGAAATGAGTTACTTCTATTTATTTGCTTTGAAAAGAAAATAATAGGAACAGATTGAAAAAGGTACCAGTATATTACAAATTGTCATTTTAGAACTAAAAAAGCCAGAGATGACAGAAGTGACAACCAAACATATATGAACACTAATTGTGTGGAAAAGGTTTCAGATGTTAACACATTTATTTTTCTTAAAAAACAACCATACAGATTTTGCTCTTTTTTGAACTTTTATAGATGAACTGCTTTTGTCTATATATTATAATTTCATAATACATTGAACTGTAAGATTTTTGTTTTCATTACACTATTTTTTATTGTTCAGTCATCCTTTCTTTTGTAGCAATATTTAAGCTGTTCTGAGAAACTTTACCAAGCCAGACTACAAATTGTTGATTTTGAACGATCTACAGAAGAAACGAGGAAAATTATCAATGCTTGGGTTGAAAAGAAAACTAATGGTAAGGATAAGGCAAATATGTATCTAAAAACTTAATCTGTGTCATTTTGGCAAGCTTCCTGAGTCAACGTGCTAACAAGGCAGTTGATTAAAGTCCAGAATCTGAGATAGATGAACGATGAAGGAACTGGGGCTCAATGTTGAAATGACACGTACAGTCATTTGTCCTAATGTTTGATCAGTGACTCAGAGTGAAAAACGAATGTTACTACTTTGTAGAAGTGTTGTGAATTCTGCCATTAAATTTAATTAAAACCAAATCTACCTTTTACAATTTAAAACACCATACATAGTGCTAAACATTCTTTCTAAAAATAGCACTTTAAATATTTGATGCAAAGGTTGTTCATTTCTTTATTTAAAAATATTTAGTTAAGGAAAAACTTAAGGTATGCACAATAGAGAGACTATATCATGAGCTTTTGTTTACCCATGACTAAACTGCAGAGATCACCAGTAGCCTGCCTTACTGATCTATGCTCTCCCTTTTTCCACCACCTCTTCCAGATTATTTTGAAGAAAATTGGAGATATTATCACTGTCCTTATACACATATCTGTTTCTCTCATAAAAGTAGATTAATATTAACATTATTATATCTACAAAGTTGAAAATAATTATTTAGTAGTAAAAATATTCAAAGAATTTTCCTATCTTCCCAGTTGCCTTTTGTGGCTTGAATCAGGAAGCAGACAACATTTATACATTGCAGTTTGTCACTGTGTTAAATCTTGTTTTTTTTCAAAATTATTATGGAAATACCCATATTTACAGAAAAGTGAATTACTATATTAAGCTATTTGATAATTTATCACCACTGAAATCAGAAAAATAAAACGTTCATTCCTAAAAAGGGGACACACTCACATCCCGTCTTGTAAACTAACACCCTTTCCTCTCAAGTGCTAAGACTTCTTTCATTTAAGCTCTCAATTTATCACACATAAATTACAACCATCTTAAAATTTCATCTTACTGAAGTCATAAAGTATGTGTTTAACTTATTAAGGTCAATATTCTGCCTCCAAGAGTCATGCAATTACATGTTGCATGACTTGTTAGTTTTCATCAATATATGTTTTGCTTTTTGACTGAACATTGGAGGTATTTCTAGCAATTATATATACTGTGATACACTGATGAGCATTTTGATACATGTCTTTTGGTATAAATGTGTATGCAGTTCTTTTGGGTATATGCCTCAAAATGAAGTTGTTTTTAGGGTATGTATATGTTCAATTATAGCGATGCAAAGATTTTTATTAAGTGCTGCATTAATTTATTTTCCCAAGCAATAAGAATTTCATTTATTATTTATCCCTGTCAACATCTATTATTGTCAGTCTTGTTAATTTCAGACACTGTAGTCATTTCCATTTCCCTTAGGAATTATATGGTTGAACACATTTTCATACCTTTTATGACGTGCCTGGTAATCTTTTGACCCTCTACAAGAACGTCCTGTTTTTTTTTCATAATAACATGTAAGAGATCTTTGCACATAGATTGCAAGCAACTTCTACCACTGCCTTTTCCCTCTCTGAATGCTGCCTTTGATGAATACAAGTTCCTCATTTCCAAAAACTAAAATTTATCAATATTTTCCTTTACAGTCTGTGTCCTTGTGTATTTTCAAAGATGTCTTTATCTAGTTTTTGATAAAATATTTTAAAATGTTACCTGCTAGAAACTTCATTACTTAATTACAACTAAGATTTATTTTTAAATCTACTTCAGTCCCCCATAACATCTAATTGACGTAGCACTCTTTGACAAAGAAGGTACTATTAATCCAGTCACAATTACATTGCAATGTAGACTTTATCAAAATTAGACAGTTATATATCTGTGACTTTGGTCTTGGGATTTGTATTCTGTTTCATTTACTTATTTGTTTATTCCCACAACAATGCCAAAATTATAGTAGCTTTATAAGAAGCTCTGACAGCTGAAGTGAAGGTCATCTAACACTGATCTTCTTTTTTAAGGCTGCTTTGTTATTCCCTATTGTTGTATTTCCATGTATATTTCAAAATTAGTTTTGTTCATCCATCTTCCACGTCAATTAAAATTTGAATTTTAGCTTCACTGAGTCTATGTATTTGAAGAGAGAATATCTTCCTTCACCTTCTCATTCATGACTATAGCATTTATTTCTATTCATTTAGGTCTTTTAAAATTTTCTTTCAATGCCATTTATTGAATAACTGGTCAGCTGACTTTTGTTGATAGTGGGAGTGGAACCCAAGACTTCTGCACTGAGCTATATCCCTAGCACTTTTCATTTTGAGATGGTCTTGTGAAAGCTCTCAGGTGTGCAGGCTAACTTCAAACTCAATCCCACTGCATCAGGCTTCCCCAATGTGTTGGGATTGTAGTTGTGCACCTCCATACACAGCTATTTTAATAACATTTTACTTTTCTGTATGCTAAAATTTTGCATTTTTGATAACTTGTTTCTAGGTATATGATGTATTTCTTAAATTTTATCTAGAATCTATTATTTTATCTGTAAAATCCCATTTTATAACATCGTCACTATTTTTGCAGTTATCTCAACCCATAATATACATGGTATCAAGATGCAAAAATCTAGCAAAATTGTCAATAGTAGCATCTTAAATATCTTCTTGTGGTTCTTTTTTGTCTCAAGGAAATATCTACAAGATGTGTAGTCAAACTGTTGTCCTAAAATAATTTTTCACTATATAGTTATGTACCACTTTGTGCCACTAGTTTTTTTGTTTTGGAAGTTAGGTAATCTTATCCTCTGAAGTGGTAAACAGTTTAATTTTTTATATAATAAATAAAAATTAGGATTAAGTAATATCAAAATACTAAATTACAGCTGATTGCATTTGTAGAAACCTTTTCAATAATATAAAATATGTCTCTGAGCAAAGAACCATGTATATATATATCCCATTGTATCACCTAACAGCAGTGAGGTTTTAATAGTACCTTCTTGACTGTTGAATGAGTAAATCTTATACAAGTTTAATAACTTGTGGCCAAATTAAAATTTATATCTATTCAGTTCTTTTTATTAAGTCAGGAAATGCATAGAAATGTTTATATATTTTACATTTTTTAATTTACTTCGCATGGTAGTTAGAAAATATGTTTTGTCATGTATGGCAACTTGGTAGTGGTTAGTTTAGTGAGAAATAGTCTGAGGTTTAATCTAAGTCTCTCTGAAACTGAGATGCTAACTTCATGAAGGTAAGGAATTTCGTCTGCTTAGTTGAGTGTTGCAGTGTCTATTTACTATTTCATTGCCTAGGATGGTACTTGACACATATAAATCATTTGATCATTTTTAGCAAGGAACAAACAATAAATAGTGTTGTCTCTGATCACTGTGCATTAGGAATATAATGTTGTGAATATTATTATTATTATTATTTCATTGTGCATTTATGTTTATTTATCCATTCATTCATAAATATAGTTTGAGACTTTAAATTTGGATATTTTCATCAAATACTAGTTATACATTAGGTTCAGAAATTCAATGAAAAAAACCAAACTCTTCTTTAAACCTAGAATTTTGTGTTCCAGATACCTCCGTGTTTCATACTATGTGACAGATTATATTGCAAAAACTTTGAGTAAATGTTGTTACACTGAAATATACCAATATGACTGAGTGTTAAATTTTGATTAGTATATTTATAAAGATAGTAACTTGATTTTCAGATGTTCATTTAATTCAAGTGCTGTAATATATTTATGATACACTAATTCTAGTACTTTGAAAGGATGAGTGAATCTTTTAAAATACCCACTTTGCAAATAGTGAAGTGAAAGTCTGATAAATAGTTAATATAAGCCTTAAAAAATTATTAGAAAATTTTCTAAATAAATAGTAACATATGGTAATGCATTGTATAAAACTAAATGTGAGACCAGTTGATTCACTACTAGCACACTAGCTACTCCCTGGATGTTACCTTCTGAAGAAATAACATAGTACGTAATAGTCATCTAAGTAAAATCCTTTGACAGAGAACCTTCTATGACCAGGAGATAAAGGTCTTCTGGTGTGTCAATTTACAACTAGTTTTAAGAAGTGAATCTAAATTTCTTTTTTACTATTCAACACTCTGTTATCATTAATTTCAAAGCTAAGTACAATTAACTTAATTTTTTTTGTTTTAATGCAGGAAAAATCACAAACCTCTTTGAAAAGGGTACTATTGACCCTTCCTCTGTAATGGTCCTGGTGAATGCCATATATTTCAAAGGACACTGGCAAAATAAGTTTCAGGAAAGTGAGACATTTAAATCCCCTTTTCAGCTAAGTGAGGTAAGTATTTTATTTCCATACTGATGACACATTTTGGAGAATACAATAATCTGTAAGAGTAATTTAGAAGTATTTAGTGAAAATATTATCCTAAGTGCCCTCAATTCCTTTAACTGTGCTGCCTATGAATTATTTTTTCTTTATTAAGTGACAGTAAGTAATTTTTCTTACAGGACATACAACCAGAGCCTTTGTATACTAAAATTTCCTGACAGACAAGAAATCTGATCTTTTCCTAATATTCTATCTGTGCTTTTTTTCTATACATACTGTGCTAATTTTTCAAGCAGGACAGTAAAACAGTGTTGCTTTTTTTCTCAAGTGTCTAACTGGATTACAAAGAAAATGATCCTGTGATTTTATTTTCCTTTATAAATCACTGTAAATATGAAATCTGTCTTTGTTTTTGATAGAATTAGTATACATATGTGTTTTTTACAATTATCCAACTTTTAATTTGACCTTTTTTACAATGAAAAAGTTGATAACATGTACAAAGGAAAGTAATAAAAGGATATATTTTATGAAATACATTTCACTCATACTTTTAGTGTTAATACAGACATTTCTATTATACAAAAAGTATGCCATACATATATATTTACTCATATGTGTAATTCTGCTATATAATTATAACTTTGTCTTTTAATAGGATAAAACCATAACTGTGGAAATGATGTACCAAACTGGAACATTTAAATTGGCCTTTATAAAGAATCCTCATATGCAAGTTCTTGAGATGCCTTATGTTAACAACAAACTGAGTATGGTTATTCTGCTTCCAGTAGGCACAGCTAATGTAGCTGAGGTAATATACAAGAATGCCAACATGCAGTTAAAGCGTGTATTCATATGTACATACTCACTCTTACATAGGTACCCTCTGTGTCCTGTGATGTCTGTGTGTGAGCCAGTGACTTATGATCTAGGTGCTGAGAAGGGTTCTTTCCCTTCGGGACAATGTATTTAGGTGGGACAGCCCATTCTCACACTGTGCAAATACATACCAGTCCTTAAGCATTTGAGAGACTTCTTTCTATAGTAAGGAAGTTATAATTCTGTTTGACCTCCTAGTCCATGGAAACTTGATGAAGAAAATCAGTGACAGTGTTCTGACCCAACTGTAGCACACTTCCACAGGCTGATCATTTTTAACATCATGATCTGGGGAAGGAAATGAGCACCACAACCATGAAGAAGAGGTCGTAGTGGTGTCAGTAACTGAGTCCAATTCCCTTTTCCTGGTTACATTCAAAGTTGGTTTTCATAGACAGGCATTGGCATGATCACACCTCCCTCAATCTCGCCAGGTTGTTTCATGCTCTGTAGAATAACAAAACATTTCTTAGGGAAACAGCAGAGTCCTTGGGAACCTGCAAAAGCTGAACCTCACACAGATAAGATGGTCAGTTTTGAGTTTCTAAATCAATTAGTTTCTAAGTCAGTAAGAACTGGTTCAGAGGTAAAAGCAGTGTGGCTCAGTTGGGTAGGCAAACAGAGGCAAGGTTTCCTGAGAGAAGTGGGCAGGGTTGTGTGCATTTCAGTTAAAAAGTAAGATGTATGCCCCTCAGAAGGACAGAACTGTAGTAAGAGAAACATGGTCATTCCCATGGGAACAGGTGTGCCTATATGTGTGGTCAATTTAAGGGTATTAGGATCTGGTGATTTGTGGTCAGCTAGGTTAGAAGATATTTGGAGAAAATAGAGAAGCACAGTAAGGAAGCATTTTAAATTCTGCAGAAAGTTCTATGGAAGTAGAGAGGGTATAAATTAGAACAAGATCAGAGAAGGTTTCTTATGATAATCTGGACATGAATGTTATTGGATTAGTTGAAAACAAAGACCCTGTTGCTCTGGGCAGACCAAACAGTGCACAAGAACATCTTAGAAATGTGACTTATGCCACAAAGTCATGGTAACTTGGATTAGGGGGGGGGAAAGGACAAAAAGAAGAATTTCTACCTTGATGTGATACAGAATTTTGTATGGCTAGGCTGCGAGGTGATGAAAACATTTTTAATTGTTGGGCTAGAATTACAGGGTTGCCACAGGGTGATGGTGGGCAGGGTTAACCAGAGGGTAGATGCTTAAGGGGAGATATTCTAAGGGTTGAAAAAAGGATGAAAATGGATGGAGAATGATGAGCCAGGGTTTCTGAGGCTGCTTTGGAAATCTGAGCATAGTTGGGGGAATTGAAATGATAGGTAGAGGTGCACAGGGCATCGGAGAGGCACCATGAGTTCTGTTTCATGAGCAGTGTCACAGAGGATGAAGGGGAGGGGAAGGGATAAAAGCTATCAGAGTAGAACAAGGGGATCATATATTGTAGAAGCAAAAAGAGAATCAACTCCATTAAGAAGGCTGTGATCATGTTCCGGATATGAGCTCCAAGAAGAAATGCTTGAATTCACCCAGGAAGCAGGGAAAATAAAGAGAGAAATTCAGAGTAAAATCTGAGGAAATCAAGAGTGTACACTGAGCATTTAATGATGCAATATAGATAAGAAGTAGACAGCGAAGAAGGGGAGAGTTTCTCATGATGGTTTTTTGTTAGATTTTTTTTTTTCCTTAGAGAGGAGGAGCATTCTTTAATGATAGAAAAAAAAAAGTCATGAAACTGAACCATTCCCACTGAGAACTATAAAAGTAAATGCATTAATTAAGAACCCATGTTTTGACTCTTTGAGATTCATCTGTGTTTCATTTCTCAGATAGAAAAACAGCTGAATGTAAGGACCTTTCAAGAGTGGACCAACAGTTCTAACATGATGGAAAGAGAAGTGGAAGTACATTTCCCTCGATTCAAACTTGAAATCAAGTATGAGTTAAATTCTCTGCTAAAATTCCTAGGAATGACAAATGTCTTCAACCCAGCCAAAGCCGATTTCTCTGGAATGTCACCAGACAAGGGACTGTATTTATCGAAAGTTATCCACAAGTCCTATGTGGATGTCAATGAAGAGGGCACTGAGGCAGCTGCAGCCACTGGGGACAACATTGCTGTAAAAAGACTCCCCATTCGGCATCAGTTCCTGGCAAATCATCCTTTCCTGTTCTTTATAATGCACACTCCTACCAGTATGGTTCTCTTCACTGGCAAGCTTGCCTCTCCATAAACAGAGAGACTTGTCACTGGCAAGGTTGGCATATGTGCAGACAGGTGGCCACAGATCATAGTGCATGTGCCTCTGTGCCTCAGTTTGCTCATTTGCAAAATAGGTCTAGGACCACTTCCAACTCATTGCATGAGTTGGTGAAGGTTATCTGGCTTTCTTATCTTTGGGTCCTCATTTGAGCATTCTCTAGGTAATATTACTGAATTAATGAGAAATGTTTTAAAGGATTAAATTCTCTTAAATTGTATATATTAGAAATATTGTGAATAAGTGGCTTCTTTGCCTTCAAAAACAGCTTAAAGATTTCTACTTTGGTTAGATTTTTAAATATAATTCTCTTCATATATATATAGATATATATATATCTATATATATCTAACATTGTGAATTTTTGTTCAAAATTCTGTATTGACTATAACAAATAAAAACATCTTAACTGTTTTGAAAGCTACATAATACACTTAGAAACTAAATAACTTATGAACGAAGATTTAGAATGATCTAGAATTCTGTGAGTGTATTATTGGAATTTGGGACCAAATGTTTATTAGGTAAATTTAAATTTAATATTATACTTTTTAAAAGAAAATTCAGTGATTATGAGTTCAAAACCACACACATACACACACAGGGTATTAGGATGAGAGGGGACTTTCCTTAGTCACCTTCTTGTCACTGAGACACAATAGCTGACACCTGCAATAGAAAGTAGGAGAGTTTTCTTTTAGCTCCAAGTTGTATAGGTTTAAAGTGCATAGTTGGCAGACTCCAAGGATACCATGGCAGAAGAAGATAGTACAGGAAAACTTCTCTAGGAGGGGCAGACAGGAAGCAAAGACCATCACAAGGAGAAGCTAGGGAGGTTGAGAAACCTTCCAGGTCATGCCCCCAGTGATCTATCTCTTCTGACCAGATCCTGTCTCCAAACAACAAGTCAAATATCAATCTCCTATAATCCAATCACCCTCCAAAATCTCAGCCTAAGACTATTTGAAGCCCTTGGGGACATCAAGATATAAACCATAACAGGATGGGAGATTTTTCAAGAGAATGGAGTCTTCATCCTGCACCTCTGTATGGTGTGGAGGAAGGAATTTCATGGGCACTACTAGTAACTAGTAGGATAGATTCTGGAGAATCCTGAACTAATGTAGTGACTATATAAGTTCCTGCTAATGTATGTATCTCCATGTATCTATGTTTATATATCTCCATGTATATCCCTGTAGTTATACAGAATTTCCATGCATATAAATGTGAGCATATATATCTGCCCATGTATCTATATCTCCACATGTGCTTTACTCTGTCTCCATCTATATCTCCATATCTATATAAATTTATGTGTATGAATCTGCCCACATATCTGTAATTTCATATATATCTACACATATATCTGTCCATATGACATTCAAGTCCTGTAGCTATTTTGGGGGGAGGGTCACCCACATTTGGTCTAATTCCCCCTTTGAAAGGAATGCCTAACTTAGTGACTCACCTGAATTTAAGCTGGCACTCATTGTGCTTGAAGTCAGGTTACATATTTATTTCCGATGTTTACTTTTGTGGCAACAGTATCAAAACTGTATTAATGCTATCCTATTGACAAAATCTCTGGTTGGAAGTTGGAGATGTCCAGATGAAATCAATCTTGGAAATTAGTGTAGCTTTTGGATTAAAATGTTTCAAAACAGTAAAGAAAAATGATGGAAGAGGGAAAAATTAGGAAATCACTCTTGGGTAAAGATACCACTATGGCCTGAGGTCATGTCAGAAGGACTGCAGTACTGAGAAAAATGGAGATTCATAAACACTCTCATTTTTAGTATCAAGTTGAAAGGAAGTTGGGAACAATGAAGAATAGTCACACAGTATTGAAGGAGGAGGAG
>PVLA01011304.1:0-54442 GCA_004027455.1 Hydrochoerus hydrochaeris
CACATTATTCACAGAAGGCAAAACCCCACAACCAGTCCTCACAAAGGGGTTATCTAGAGGGCCTCCAGCAACCCCCCTGGAGTCTCCACCCTCGACTCCATATTGAGCATTACATAAAAACATACACATGTGAGCTACACAAATTACAATTATCAGTACAAAACATTTCAAGATCCCCGCGCCCAATTCCCACATGCGGCGTCCTTTTCCTGGAGAAGCGATTGTCACAAGGCGTGGATAGACTAGGACGCGGCATGGACAGAAAAGGGCGCCGCATGCCCCGACCCGCAACCCAGGTGGAGTATAGGGGCAGACCTGGCTGTGGGTCTGGGAGCTGTGAGTTTCAGGGGGAACAGCTCCAGCCTGGTCCCATTGACATGCAAATCTTTCCTGTCTACCTGCCAGTTCCTGTCTCACCGGAGCTTAGCCTTTGATAGGAATAAATGCAAGCACTTCTCTTAGAGTGGCCTGGTGGGGGATAAGAGGAGTACTGGGTGTATCCAGAAGGCAGGTGGGGTATCCTTAAAGCAGGCAAAGACTGCAGAACCAAAAGGCCAGAGGTGAGTGACAGGTCCTCCTAAGAGGACCTCTTTCCAGCCTTGGCTCCACAATAATGGCAGAAAGGAGGGGGAAACTTAGACGCAGGCTTTGCACATGCTCTGCTTAATTTCTTTCTACTCGGGGTGCGCTATCCTTCCTGAGGGCCACCCTGAGGCCTCAGATTCTATGTCCACCCACACAGTCCTACAAGCCAATGACTGTCTGTCTTTTGCATAACACATTCATGCTGGGAAAGGAGCCTGCTGGCCCCCTGCCCCCGCCCCCACCCTGCAGATGTCTGGCAGTGGCACAAGGCCTCTACCCCCGTTTTCTGAATGATAAAGCTGGGCAGACTCACTCAACGGCCCTTGAGTACAGGGTGCTGTTTTTAGAAACTAAATAAATCTACATGTATCCAATCTCCAAAACACATCTTGTTCAATGAGGCTTCAAGGAGAGGACGTTTTGCTTTGGAATACTGATGCTGGGCAGAGCTTCCCCTGCAGCGGGCAGATGAGAATGTTACTGCCTTCAGCGATGGGAGATGCCAGGCGGTGGGGACAGAGCCACGGACACATTTTCTTGAAGATGTGTAGTTCTCTTTGGGACGCTGATGCCAGGATAAGAATAGCTAAAAGGATACGACTCCTGCTTCTCCAACTAATGGAAGAGGACTCCCAGAGAATGACCAGAACACAGTTACCACTGTGTGGTCTCCAGCCATGACACTACGGGGAAATGGTGGAACCCTTAGCAGATGGGGCAGGTGGGAGGAGGTGAGGAAGCATGGCCTCGAAGGGACACAGGGTGTCTGGCCTATTCCTGTCTCTCTGCTTGACAGCTCCATGAGCCAAGCTTCTTGGCTCCACCACACACACCCTGCCATGATGTCCTGAGCTGCCACAGGCCCAGAGTGACAAAGTCAAGTGACCCTGGACAGAAACTTCTGGAGCCATGAGCCCAAATAATCTTTCCTTCTTTTAAATTGATTATCTCAGGTATTTTGTCACATCAACTGAATGCTTATACAAAATTTCTCCTCATTACCTGAATTGTCCTCTTTAGTTTGATGATGATTGTTATTTTCTAAAACCACTTTGACTGTGGTATGTATACCTCAGATACAATAAACCACGCATATCTGGAGTGTAGAATTCAGTGAATTTTACATGTTTCCTCTGTGTACCATCAACCAAATCAAGACATAGACATTTGTAACTTCTTCTAGAAAGTTCCTCCTCCTCCTTCCCACTTTTCTTCTACCTCGCACATCCCCAACAACTCTATAGCTCGGCACTGCCTGGTTTTGAATTGCAGACACCTGTGATGCTTGAGCTCATGTCCTAGGAGCCTCAGTTTTCTGGGACTTCTGCCCAGCACTGTGCTCTGAGCTCTGCCAGCATGCTGTGCTGCTGTGGCCCATCCACTGGCTGGCTGTCATTTCACACTGTGCATATACCAGAATTTATCTTTCTTTTTATCATGGACAGTATCTGGGGTTTTCCAGTTTGGTGTGATGATGATTAAAATTGCCACAAACATTCTTGCATCTATCTTTGTGTGGATATATACCATAATTTTTCTTGGATAGACACTCAAGAGGGAAACCATCAGGCCATGGGAGGGAGGGTTACCAGAAGCTTCATCACTTCTTCCAGAGCACCAAGTGCCACCTGCTCCTTCTAAAGCATGGTGTGAGTGGTGGCAGATGTTTCTCATCTTGCTGGTGTCCCAACTGCCACTGCTCTGGTGGGCAGGTGGCATCAGGCTCTGGTGGTCTTAGTTTGCATTTTCCTACTAGCCAGCATTGTTCACTTCACTGTCTTGTGAT
Organism: Hydrochoerus hydrochaeris; assembly: GCA_004027455.1. Classification (NCBI taxonomy): domain Eukaryota; kingdom Metazoa; phylum Chordata; class Mammalia; order Rodentia; family Hydrochaeridae; genus Hydrochoerus; species Hydrochoerus hydrochaeris. The sequence goes on from PVLA01011304.1 coordinate 2,372, forward strand.
TACTCTGGTATTCTCCTCTAAGCAGGCCGAGCTCCTGCCTGCCCACTTCTGCAAACCCCTTCCAACACCAGCCCTTCTGACTCATGCCTGCACTCTCCTGTGTCTGTCAAAGAAGCAGCCAACAGCAGTGGCAGATGGACTCCATGACCCCCCAGTGGGTTCCCCAGTGTCTGCATACACTTCATAGAACTGAACACTGCATCCTCACAGTGTTTGCACAACCTGTGCACCACAGGCTCTTGGTTTTGGATTCACGTGGTGTGTCTGACCCCTGCTGGGCTCGGGGTGCAGGAGTTGGCTGGCTTATGGATTATGATCCTCTTGATCCCTTTGCTGCCTCTGTTTTATGACCCTAAATTTTAAGTCATCTTTCCCAACTCTGAGTACTTTGCTTGTTTGTTCATTTATTGGTTCTAATAGTACTAGAGATGGAACCCAGGACCTTCACACTGAGCTACATCCTTTTTATTTATCTTTTTTTTTTTTTTGACAGGGCCTTACTAAGTTGTGTGTGCTGGGCTTGAACTTATCCTCTTCCTGCCTCAGCCTCCCAGAGTGATGGGATTACAGGAATGTGCTACTGTACCCAGTTCAGCTAAGGGTTTGCAGACTGATAGTCATCCCAACACTTCCTCTGGTATGGATTCCAATTCCACTGTGTCCAGAGCTCTCAGGCTGCTGTGGGTGCCATGCAAGATCATGGGGAAAACATTTATAAACTTTGGACTGAGAAATACAGACAACACTCCAGGTCCTGAGAACAACTTCTCCACATAATGCAGTGTTGTTTGAAAACTGTCAGTTCAAATAGAGCAAACCCCTCCCAAGCAGCCCGAAAGTATTCCAGCTTCTCCAGGCTCACACCCATGGGAATAACAATTTGCCAAGTGAGCATCACAAAAATATGTGTGTTTACTTATTTATGAAGCATTCCATGTACACTGCACAAATATATTATGTACATAATAAAGCATACTCCAAAAATAAGTATTTTTTACAGGATGAAATAAAAATAAAATAAAGGGAAGGCTTTAAGACCTTTTTTCTGTACTACTAAGGATTGTTTTTTGTGTCCCTAGATGGGGAAGGCCGAACTATTTATGAGAGGTTCTTGGGTGAATGATGAGAGGCTTAGGAAAAGCATTTTGTCACCAGTATTTCCATCTTGTTACCTTTCACTGTTCTCTGCTCCACTCTCATCCTCATGTTTCTAACTCCCCCTGGAGCCTTGTTACCTTGTCATCTTGATCGGTCACTCCATGACCCAGGGCTCATAAGCAGCACTCATGGAGTGGGTCAGAGTGGGCTCTGGGTGGAGCCAGCTTTGACTTGAGGTTTTGCCTCCTGCCCGCTGTGTCCCAGATCTGATTCCTCCTCTGAAAATGGTGGTGATGCCCAGGGAGACTTGTGTGGGACTGAGACTTGTGTGGGAGGTTCCAACACAGAGAACATGGAATCCCTGAATATGTGTCGGCCACTCTTACACGCCGCACAGTCACTCATGCCTGGTTCTTCTGGGAAGGGGGTATTTGGAGAATTTTCACATCTCTAGCATCCCTCCTGTTATAATTTGAATGTGCCCCCCACCCAGAGTTCATGTGTGGGAGACATAGCCCCAAATTCATCTATTAATAATCTTTGGAGTTGGGGCTCTAGGGAGGTGGCCAGCATCAGATGAAGTCAGGAGGAGGTGCTGCTATCAAAGTATTAGTGGCTTCATAAGAAGAGGAAGGGAGACCTACACCAGCACACTTGCCATGTCTCACCACAGAAGCTGTCTGCCACAGTGCACCAGAAAGGACCTTGCCAGATGCTCCCAGTCCCTGGAATCATGAGCTAAGTAAACCTCTATTCTTTATAGATTACCTAGTCTACGATATTCAGTTACAGCCCTAACAAATGGACTAGCACCATGCCATCCAGAACCTCATGGCCCAACACATGACTGGATCTACTCTGGTCACATCACACCATACATGAAGTCTCTGGGGGGTTTTCTCTTCCTGATCCTTCTGATGAGTTTTTCTGGCTTTGCCTTACTTTTGGAAAGAAGAAAATGGCTCTGACGAGTGGACAGGAGTTAGACTTCTTTGTTAATGTTGTCCAGCATTTAAAGGGGAGTAACAAGTGGGTGGTGAACCCCATACCTGTCCCCCAAAACCAGCATTCCCTGGCCACATTATCCAGATGCCAACCCAAGTCAACAGAATCATGAAATTCCTAATATACATGATGCTCCAAGCATTTGAGTTAGGAGCTGGCACTGAGCTTCATTTGACCAGGCTGAGTTGCCATTGCTGGGAGCCATTGGGTAGACACTTGGCACCATATGCTACCAAGTCACAGAGCATGACTACATAGTCACAGACAATCAGAGAAAGGAAAAGTGGTATCAGCCCTAAAGTCCAGTGATCAGTAGGGTGTCATCTCCTGCTAACTACCTCTCTCCCAGTGGAGGAGACTCCGGTGACCACAGACTGACACCCACCAAGATAAGGGACAGTTCAGCCTGACCTCACCTGTCACACAGCTTCCATTCTAAAAACAGTTGTTTTGTTGGCTCTAAGCAAGCAGGGGGCCCTGGTAGATATCCCTGAATAAAGAATTCATTCTTTTCTTAGCATCTAGCAAAAGACACATTCAGGAGCAACTTAAAAACACCTTTTTCCCCATGGGAGGATCCAACCTATGATGTTCTACCCCCAGGTAGGACATCTGGACTCTTTACCCAGGAGACATCTGGGGAGGACCCATAAGAAGACCCCAGAGAGGGCTGGGGATTTAGCTCAGCAGCCCAGGCACCTGCCTGGCAAGCACGAGGTTGTGAGTTCAATCCCCAGTATAAAAAAAAAAATTAAAAAAAAAAGACCCAGAGATCATGTGCAACATCCCAGAAAGATCCCTAGTGTCAACCCACACCTCCCCATCTGCCTTCCACACTCTGATTCTGAGCTGAAGAAGTTCTGTCCTGAGAGGTGAGAGGGATAGACACTCAGTAACTTGCAGGGTGGGGGTCATCATGGAAACTTTAATTATGAGGGAACATTTATAGATTGAAATGCCAGGTTTTCAGTGCTCACTTGGGTGAGTTTGACAAACATATCTACCACATTGACCACCATACCAATCAAGATATGAAGTATTTTCATCATCCCAGAAAGTTCCCCTGAACTCCCACCAAGATTCATCTTGATAGCCATTAAAGTCCATAAAATATAATCCTGTGAAGTCTCAGTTAGTTAAGGTTCACTATAGGAACACATTTAATATAATAGAGAATTTGCTAAGTAGGCTTTCGATGGCTGCCTGCAGAGTCAGGGATGGAAGAACGCAAAGGGCAGTCTGCGCGCTGCAGAGCCTGAAGGAGGAACATCCAAAGGTGAAGACTGGAGCCGAAGAAGAAAGGGAGGAGGAGGAGGAGGCGTAGGAGGAAGAGGAGGAGAAGAAGGAAGAGAAAAAGAAAGAGAGTCTTCCTTCTTATCCCACCAGGCTCCAAGCCTAGTGTTTGGTGTTACCCACATCCAGGATGGGGCTTCCCCCTTAAGTTTGGGGCTCACAAGTCAACCATCCAGACAGAGCCCAAACTGTTCTCCACTAATCTGATTTGTATTTCTTAGTTCATTCAAGTTGACACCACAAGGAACTATCACATCTGGTATGGATTTTGGTTTAGCCCGCTTCTTTTTCTCACTGAGCGGCCCATTGTATGGCTGTACCTCAGCCTGCTTATCCATTCTCCTGGTGACAGATGCCTGTGTCGTCTCCAGTTTGAGACTAAAACCAAGAATACTGCTGTGACCATTCTTGTGTAGGCCTCTGTGAACAGATGTCTTCATCTCTCTGGGAGAGATATCTGAAGGTGGGAGCATGTCAGGATTTCTAAAAGAGCCTTAGAAATGTGGCTTCCCACACAACCCCAGATGGCTCCGTCTTTTCTGTGTAGACACTAGCATTGAAAGATAATCCGAATGCTCACCCAGATGCCAGTCAAGAGCATCCAACCCACTGTCTCTGGCCAAGGAGGTTTATAATCTCCATTCACACACAGTATTTGGAATTTAATTAACTCTATTGAGGAACACGACACCAGGACCAGCTTATTGCAGCTGTAACATTGAGGGGTTTATGACCAGATATTAAAACCAAAGCCATAGGAAGACTGGCATGGAGCCAGACAAATCTGCAGCAAGAAGAGTAAAGATGCGTTGAAAATAAAATTTAATTTTCCGGCTGTGGTTATGAGCAATTCTTACCCCAGCTTCACCGTGAGGTCACAGCCTAAAAAATGAAGCAAAAGCCCAGAATGGCAGCAGAGCCCTTGATGAGCAGCGGACCAGGGAAGAGTTAGAAGCTCTGAGTGTGGCTAGGGCAGTGGCCAGAGCACCTATAGGAAGGATTTGAGATCTGTGTCCTTTTTTGCATAAATCTTCATGGGCACCATCAAGGGGTCATTTGGAACATATTTAACTAAATTACTTTCTGTCACAAGTCGGGCATAGCAAAAATTAATTCCTTACTCACCCAAAGTGAGGATGTCACAGCCCTGCCAAAACCAACCTTGGGGACTAAACCCATCCTGGGTTGAACCTGATCACTACAAGGCCCACCATGACCAACTCCAGCCTGGCTCCTGGGCTCCTCATCCCTCTCCCACTGGCTTTCCAACACAGGGAAAACCAGACCAGCATCACACAGGGGCAGTCATGGCGGTGATGGCTGCAGGTGTGTCAGGCTGAATCTATGTGACACCTTTCAATGAGGACCACGATTAGAGATGCTTATATGAAAACTGACAGTGGAAACTCACAGGCAGGCCATCAGACTTGGAGACTCCATACCCATCATCTCTCACCTCTAAGAATCTGAAAGTTTTCTTAAAAGCTAAAGGATTGAAAGCCCAGACCCTGCAGAGGGACTTTCCAGATTCCCTCTGGTCATCCCAGTGGGCTTCAGCTCAATGCAGAATTCCTGAACAGGGTAACAGGGCCCTTGGCAGGAATACAGTGGTTCAGGAGAAATTTAGGAGGTTGTCCTGAGGGTGAAATGGAATGTTGGAAATCAAGATTTCAAAAAGTTGATCAACTCAATGGCCCTCAACTGAATAGGTAAATAAAATGTGGCACAGTCTGCAGCAGAATATTACTTGACAACAAAAAGGCATGAAGTACTGACATATGTTACAACATGGATGAGCCTTACAAACATTCTGCTGGGTAAGAGAACCAGATTCAGTGAGAGAAGCTAGAAGGACCATATATTGTGTGATTCCATACATGTGAAATGTCCAGAATAACCATCTTTATAGAGAAAGAGATAAATTAATAGTTGCCTTGATCTGAGGTTGTGGTGGATGTGTCAGTTAATCTCAGTTGTCAGTTTGACTGGGTAAAGTGAGTCCCGGAGAGGTGATTGGATCATGGATTAATCCACGGGTGTTCACAGCTGAATGTGCTGTTGGAGGTGGGGTCCAGTGGAAGAAGTGGCCCAGCAGGAATAAGTGGGCCATGGAGGCGTGGCCTGGGAGTGTGTGTCTTGTGGAGACTCTTTCCCTGTGCTCCTCTTCCTGGCCACCATGAAGTGAGCAGCTTTGCTTCGCTATACCCTCCTACGACGATGGTCCTGCTTTGTAGCCAGCTGACCACAGACAGAAAGATCTGAAACCATGAGCCAAATGATCCTCTCCTCCTTAAATTTTGGGAATCAGAAATTTTGTCCCAGCAATGGGAAAACTGAGTAGTACAGGGAAACTGGAGAGTGAATTCTGAGAGCTGTGGGATTTATTTTTTAGGTAATAAAAATGCTTTGACTTGACTATGGTGATGAACACACAGTTATATGTCTGCCTTAAAACCACCAATTTCTGTAGTTCAAGTGAGTGCATTGTGTAGCAGTATGTGAATTGCATCTCAACAAAGCTGTTATAAATACTAATTGAATGAGTATAACCAGTCCACTGTCCTTTGCACTTGGGGATGAGAGTTACAGCAGTGAGGTTGGGGTCCAGGAGCCCTACTTCCAGCCCCACCTTCACCCTCTCAGTTCCCCATCTGTGTGAGATCTACACCCCCACACACACATCAAGAAAGTGCAGCAGTGAGTAAGTGAAAACAGAATTAGTTCCATTCCTTACATTGTCATATATCGAAATAAGCTCCAGATGGTCTATCAAGTTAAATACACAAACTAAGCCAGACAACCAGAAAAAAACATGGGAAGGCTGCTGTACTTGGAATCTGGAAGGTCCCCAGAGGCCACAAGCTGGGAGTTAGGCTGCTGGTTGATGAGCTTTGAAAGGTGATCAGATGATGAAGGCTTTTACTTCAGCCGTGGGTTAATCCATTGAGGAGTCATAATTGGATGGCATTATTGAGGAATGATGGAATTTTAAGACACGGGGCCTAGTCAACAGGAGCGGGTAACAGGTATGTGACTTTGAGGACCATGTCTGGTCCCCAGTCCTACCCACTTGGCTCTTTCACTCTCTCTACTTCCTGGCTGTCATGAGGTGACCAGGTTTTCTCCTCGTGCTCTTTCACCATGATGCTTCTGCTTCACATAAAGCCATGAACATAGCCAATCATGGACTGAAACTTCAGAAACTGAACCCAAATCAACCATATGCCCTTTTAAATTATTTCTCTTGTGTACTTTGTCACATGACAGAAAGCTAGCACAAAAGCTCAAGGTAGAAAAGATTTTCTGTGCATAAAATAAGAAATGACAACAGAGATCAGGAAAATCATCCAAAGACATTAAAACTAGAAAACAATGAACATTAAAACTGGGAAGACAGACTCAGAAATAGGGGCAAATGTATAGAAGATTGTGGCTTTGGAAGCAAGTTCTAAAACTAGAAAAGTACATAGCTAGCCAACTGTTACAGTTTGGACCTTAAATGTTTTCCAAAGCCCCATATGCTCAAGACTTGGTCACCAGCCTTTGGTGCTATTGGGAGGTGGTGAGACCTTTAAGAGGCGGGGCCTAGTAAGAGGAAGTTGGGTCATTGGGGGCAGGGCCTTGAAAGGGGTATTGGGACCCTAGGTGCTTCCTGTCTTCTTTTTGCTTCCCTGCCATGAGGTGAGCAGTTCCCTTTGCCATTCACTTCTGCCATGATGTTCTGCCTCACCACAGCCCCCAAACCATAGAGCCTAGTGGCCATGGGCTGGACATTCTAAAACCATAAATGAAAATAAACTTGTCCTCTTTCAAGTTTTTTTTTAACCAGGTATTTTATCACAGTAACAGAATGCTGGATAATATACCAGTATGTAAAATATTGTACTTATTCATAATCAAAATGTAAATTAATGCAAAAATGAGATGTAAAAACATCAAATTGTTGATGCTTTACAACAATGTAGCACACAGGAGAAGTCCCATGGAACAATGCTCACCTTCGCTGTAGAAGAAAGAATCCCAAAGTATTTCTTGAGCACACCTGGGATTAAGCATCCAAAGTTCACATAAAATTCATACTTTTGACTGTGGAGCCTTATTTTGCAATTCAGCCTCTAGTAGCAACTAAGTGAATGCCCACACAAATTTATATACAGATCGTAATTTGTAAATGGGGACCCTCCTACATATGTAAAAATAAGCAAACAGTTAAATGGACCATGATACATTTGGATGATAAATTATATGTGTCAGTTAAAAGGCTACTGCCCAGGAATGGGGAAATGTAAGAGATGAAGCATTAGCAGCATACAAAATCCCAAGTACTATAGATCTTAATCCAGAAATAAATAAATACACAGACACACACAGCATAAATACTACTAGTGGCTGGCATATAGTAGGCACTCAATTAATATGATGCAATATTGGAAAATGAAGCTGAAAGAAATGTACCAAAATATAAACACTGCTCCCTTGGGAGATGTGATTTGGGTAATATTTATTTTTGCCATGATTTCGTTCATTGTCTAACTCCTCTAGAGTCCACACAAATTATCCTTATGTTCAGAAAAATAGCACAATTAAATCTTAAAACATTGTAGAGATGGAAAGTCAGATTAAAATAGAAAACTACCCATCATATTTAACAACTGGGCGAAGACAAATCATCAAATAAAAATCCAGATTAAAGACACATGGGCACAGCGCTGTTGGGAGGCAGACCCAGGAACCAAGCTCACTCCGACTCTGTATCCATTAGCTTCAAAATGATAGAGAGTTAATTTTCAATTTACTATCTCTGCATGGAAGAAAAGCCCAAACTTTTGCCCACAACAGAAACATTTTAGTGGGTTTTCACCCTATTTCGATCCCCAGGCAATAATCCACGAGCAGGTTATCACCGCTGACTTACAGGTGGAAAATCACTGCTGTTTTGTCAAAAATTGCAAGACCTCACAGGCAAGCATGTCCCCGTGCACCCCACAGGCAGGTGCAGGCTCTTCAAAGCCATTTACCCCACACACACACTCCTGCATGAAGCCCTGGAACCCCTCGTCCCCTGCATTTGCATTTGGCTGTACGCAACCCTGGATTGTTTCATACCTTGGCCACCAGTATAATCACGGCAAATGCACAGGGCCATGGTTGTCCTTAATAATGCACAAAATGGCCCAAATTTCTGGAAAGCGGAGATATAAAAGTGGAACACTGAAACGCTACCACCCTCTCCGTGAGAGAGCCAGGCTGTCACAGCCTTTTCCCCATAAGAGCTGAAACGATCCGGCAAGCAGCTGAGGCGCCAGTAATAAAGAAGATTTGGGGTCGCTTCTGAGCCAAGCAAAATAATGCAATTCGTATTAACCACCTGCATTATGAACCCAGAGCCCTTCTGTCTGCTTTATCCCAACACCTACTCCAGATCTGTTTCTTCCCCGCCACTCAGATTTACATTTATGAGCCTTAAACTCTGGTTTCAAACTCTAGGTATTTGGCAAAATGCAAAATAACTTGGTAACCATAGCAGCCTTCCAGTGAGGAGCTCTGTAAAAGGTACATGGCCCAAATCCTATACCCGCCAGCATTCACCACCCCCCACCCCAGGGCTCCCTTTCTCCCTCCCAAAGAGGCAGAGGGTTGGCTTGTGACCCTGTAATGAGGTTGAATTTTCTCATGGCTTCCTGGAGACCAAGGATTTGAATACAGATTTAACATAAATAAAAACACTGGTGTTGGCTCAGGATTACCTACGTCACCTTGCACACCTTCCCCTAGAGGAGTCCTGAATGTCACCTGTGCAGTGCAATACCACACTCTCTGTGGGTGTCCCTGGCACCCCCACTTTCTCGTCCCACATTTGGCTACTGCACAAATTGGTGTCACCTGTCTGTCCCAAGGCGACCACTTCGAAAGACACTGGCTAGAGGCTGGCTGCCGCCCCTGCACTGGGAGGTGTACGCAGGATGTAGAGAGCTCTCCCCTGCAGGGGACAGAACACTGCAGGTGACAGTCCCCGGGGGATGCAGCTATCTTGTAAATTTGGGGAATTTTAGGAGTTTAAGTAGAATATGCTACCTCCCTTTCAATTTGGAATGACCACAGGACCATCAGGGATACATCCACATCCACAGTGGTAGTCGTTCACTCTGATAACTCAGGGAGCAGAGACGGGAACACACCTGAGGCTCTGTACTTTCAGGATTCGGAGCAACTGGTCCCCCAGAAGGCCACCCTTTGTATAGATCACAATGAAACAGCACCCCCTGTAGCTGGGTGCCAAGACAGCCCTGCATTGTGACTGCCATCCTTTGGGGGACATCTGTGTCCATGGCCAACAGTAAGACTGGCACCTTTAACCAGGCCAGTCAGGGGGACTTCAGAATCTGTGCTGCAGACCTGCTGGCTCTCACTCGTACTGATGCAGGCTTTCCCTGGAGAAAACACAGGGCCAGTGAAATGTGACGTGCACCAAAACACAAGCTTACTCCTGAATGTCGCAACCTCTCCATGCACTGGAACTCTGCTGTGGTATCTGTCATGGCCTTTTCACGCTAGTATCTGTTGACCACATCACTTACTAGTGCAAAGTAGAGCTATTACGGTGGCCATAGTAAAGGAGCCATGTGAATCAGCCAGAATCCTGAGTTAATCCTTTTGTTTTGTTTTGTTGTTTGGCAGTACTAGGGATTGAACCCAGGGCCTTCACAGTGAGCATACTCCCAACCCTTTTTTATTTGTATTTTGAGACATTGTCTCACTTAAGTCCCAGGCTGAGCTCAAATTTGTCATCCTCCTGCTTCAGCCTCCTGGAGTTTTGGGATTACAGATATGTACCATCATGCCCAGCTTTATATAAACAGCCTTATTGAGGTATAATTAAGATGCCAACCAATTCAACATTTAAAGTGTACAATTCAGTGGTTTTTAGTATATCTGCAGTTTTGCAGCCATCAACAAATCTAATTTCAGGACAGTTTTATCTCCCTGAAAAGAAACCCTGTGTCCATTAGATCTCGCGCTCTGCATCCCTTCCTCCCCAGCCGGAGACAACGGCGTATCTACTTTCTGTCTCTGTGTATCTGCTTGCTCCAGGCTTTGTGTATAAAACGGACCATACAATATGTGGGATTTTGTAACTTGCTTCTTTCATTTAGCATAATGTTTTGAGGTTCATCCATATTGTAGCATGTTTCAGGACTTCATTCCATTTTGTTGTTGAAAAATATTCCATCGCATGAATCTAGCACATATTGCTTAACGTTTCCTCCCTGGATGTACATTTGGGCTGCCTCCACCTTCTGCCTAGTGCCAGCAAGGCTGCTGCAAGCTTTTTGTAGAAGCTTTTGTATCTTCAGCTCAGCTGGGTCTGTATCTAGGACTTGAGCTGTTGGACCAGGGGTAACTCTGCTTTTAGCATTTTTGAGGTTCTGCCAAAGTAGTTTAAAAGTAACCAAAGCATTTTGCATTCCCACCAGCAATGCCTCAGGGCCTGGTCTCTCGAGTCTTTGCCAACCTCTGTTCTTTTGTTCTGTCTTTATGATCTGCACCCCCTGGAGGGTAGGAAGTGAAATCTTCTTGTGGTTGGGGTTTCCATTCCCCACAGGAAATGACAGGAAAGCATCTTTTCCTCTGCTCTTTGGCCATTCCTGTTTTCTTTAGAGAAGTATCTATTCAGATCCTTTGCTCATTATTTTTTCAAAATGGAATGATAAAAACGTACCCATGCTTGGATAGAGTCAGACACAAATTTGCACACATTTTCTCTGTTTGTGGGTTGTCTTTTCACTTCCCTGATAATTTTAAGTGCAAAGCACTGGAGTCCAATCTGTCCACTTTTCTTTTCATTGCTCATGCTCTTGGTGCCATCTCTAAGACAATATGGCCTAACTCAGTGTCATGAAGATTTGCCCTGTGTTTCCTTGGTTTTTTCTACAAGCCTAGTTTTGTTTTATTTTGCTTTTTGTTTTGGTTTGTTTTTGTTGTTGACAGGTGTAGGGATTGAACCTAGGACCTTCGCTCTTGGCTGCATCCCTACTTTTTTTTTTTATTTGTAATTGTGAGACAGGGTCTCACTGAGTTGCTAAATTTCCCAGGCTGGACTGGAACTCATGATCCTCCCCCTTCCACCTCCCACAGGGATTACAGGCGGCCCCGTTGAGCCTGGCCTTAGGGGTTTTATTATAGTGTTAGCTCTTGTTTTTAGGACTCTGATCTGTGATCCATTTGAATTAACTTTCATGTAAGATGTGAAGACCGGTCAGCTTCTCTTTCACATGTGGCTCTTCAGTTGGTCAGTGTCGTTTATTAAAGAGATTTCTTTCCCACTGAGCTGTCTTCTCACCCTTTCAAAACACCAGTTGTTCACAAGCCCAAGTCTTTCTTTTCAGACTCTCAATTCCATCCCCTTGATGTGTGTCTGCCCTTACTCTGCAGCGTTATCTTGATTACTGCAGCTTTGTGCTGAGCTTCAAATTTGGCAAATGTCGGTGCTTGTTCCTTTCTTATTCTGTCTTCTTGAGAGTGCTTTGATTGCTTGGACTCCCTTGTGTTTTCTTATGTATTTTAGTGTCACTGCATTAATAAAGGACAATAAGCTGGGTTGTGGCCAATCTATGGATCCACCGCAGAGTGACAATCTCAACTCCGCCCGTGTGTGTGAGATATCTCCTGCTCATTTATTTCCATCATCTGTTATTTCTTTCAACAATGTTTTGTAGTTTAAAGTTTTACCTGTTAATCTTATTCCTACGTAGTTCCTTCTTTTTAGTAACATTGTAAAATGAAATTTTTTAAGTATTTTATTTTTTAGTATTAATTGTATTTTTAGTATTTTCTAAATTTCTTTTTCTCCTACAAAGGGGAGCTTCATTACCATGGTCTAAATTTTGTGCTTCATGCATATCTTTACCTACTTTTGCTTTATTTGTTTTTGTGACACTGGGGATTGAATCCACAACCTTCAAACTGAGCTACAACTACAGCCCATTTTTACTTTATTTTGAGAGAGCTTCTCCCAAAGTTGCTAAATTCTCCAGATTGGGCTTCAACTTTCAACCCTCCTGCCTCAGGCTCCCAAGGTTCTGGGAATACAGCTGTATACTACCACATCAAGCTTAGTTTAGCGTTATTAGAAAGGATTATTCAGATTCCTTTACGTGATTTGAAAGACACTGGCAGTCAGGCATGGTGGTGCATCCCTGTAATCCCAGCACTGAGGGAGGCTGAGGCAAGAGGTCAGCAGGTTTGATCTCAGCTATTTAGAACTTGTCACAAAATAAAAAGAGCAAATGGATGTAGCTCAGTGCAAAAACCTGGGTTCAATCCTTAGTACTGAGAGGAAAACAGATAGTGGGAGAGCGACAGACCCTGGTGTCTGCACAGGATGCTCCTCCCGTGACACCTGGCCAGCTGATCACAGACCTTGGGAGTCAGCTGAGGGCTCTGAAGTCCTGGTCTCACCCAGAAGCAGAGCTCACGGGGCGGGAGCCTGGCACTGCCCAGTCAAACAGCAGACAACGGTGCTTGGAATGTTGCTACTGTGTGAATGTTTTTGTCCCCCAAACTCTCATACTGAAATCCCCACCCCCGGGTGATGGCCTCAGGAGACTGGCACTTTGTGAGGAGAGGTCTTGCAGTGGAACCCTTGCAATGGGATTGGTGTCCTTGTAAGAGGGACATCTGAGAGCACGGGAGGGGTGTCATTTGTGACCTGGGAAGTGGCCCTCCCTTCCCCATCGCCCAGCTCAGTGCCCGCTGCCTCTCTGTCCTGGACCCCATCCAGAGGGAGCTCTGGGAGTTCGGCTCCTGCTTGCCATGCTGCCGGGACAGACTGAGACCGCTGCAGCTTGGCTTCTCCTGTGCCAAACATGACCACTTCTTCCCTGCTGACACCACTGTTACCACGGGCAATGGGGCTCAGGACTTGTTCCTAGGTTCATCTTGAGCGTGATGAGCAAAGAATCAGGGGAGGCCCGCAGTGCCAGGGAAAATCAGCACCGTTTATTAAGGTGACTGAGTGGGCTCTTGCTGGCAGAAAGGAAAATGGCTCAAGCACTGTGAGCATTGGGTTAGGGACTGAAAACGTTGCCCTGGGCTTGGGGCACCTCCTACTGGGTCTTCCAGAGTATGACAGACAGCGTGATTGACAGGGTGCTGAGTCCAGTCAGCTGTGTCTACTGCCCATGTCCTTTCCCAGGAGTCACTGTTACCGTTGGATGCATGAGATGCAGTCCATTTGCGTGACCCTACAAGGAGCTCCAAGTGAAGAAAGGTTACACAGATCATTCCAGCAGGTCTGAGGGGCATGCACCGTCCTGCTTTAGAATTTCAGGATTTTCCGGGCAGGCTTTGCTTGTCTTGTCTCTGCCTCCAGGGAGTAAACCCTAGGACAGAGGTCAGGGCTGGCCCTGTGGCACTGCTCAGATTCAGGCGAGTGGAGGGGAGCACCAATGTACCCCCCATCGCTCTCTCTCTCTGTTACTGTCAGCAGCCTAAAGCACCGGGACCCCAAGAAGGGAGGGGACAGGGTCTCCAGCCAGGTGCTGTCAGTCCCTGCCCCAGGCAGTTTCTCCTGGAGGAGCACGGAGGAGGAGCAAAGCTCTCTGAGTTTTGTGCCATGAGTGAGCTGCCTGTGGAAAATGAGCATCTCCTGCAGGCAGGAGGAGGTGCTACAGTTCCCTTAGCCACAGGGACCCTCACCCCAAAACTGTACCTACGCCTAAGTAGGGTCCCAGAGCATGAGCATCGCTCTGGACCCCCAGTTTCTCCAAAGATGCAAGGACGCAAACTTATTCACAACAACGAAGTGACTTTAAGTATGAATAACTGATGGGGAGGGGACAAACCTCTGTCCTCACCCAGCTGTGACCCAGGGGCCTCCTGACAGTCTCAGCCCCATCTGAAGCCCTGGAACCTCATGAGGCTTTTGGAAGAAAGGATAATGTCACAAAGGCACTTGCAGCTGTCGCCCATGAGCCAGGTGAGGATGGGGACTCCAAGACAAAACTGACTTTAAGGATAATAAAAACTCGGGCATTTCTAGCTCACCAAGCAACGCATGGAGAATCCTGGCCACACGTGCCCAGCAATAAATAGCAAATCCTCATAAAAAGAAGACTTTTATGAAATATATGAGGCTGCCAAAGCCAGGGAGTCTTATTCAGCCAAATGATTACTAAGTGACTTTTTAGTATTATGTTGTCACCTATAATAAGTAGCTTTTCTTGCGCAAGTGCTAGTCGAGATCCTAATTGGGCCAGGAGAAGGAATTTTTCACACGTTTCAGGAGGGAAGGGACGAGCGGCATATGCAGTTACACTAATGGTTTTAGTTTGTCAGACACCGAGTCTTGTTTATGTGATGTTCTTATTTTATTGCGCGCAGACGAACGATCACTCATCCCCGGTAGAAAGCCGCAGCCGAGCTGTGCGGTTCATTTCCTGGCGGCTCTCGGCCTCTAGGACTGATTTTCCTCCCCGCCGCTGAGGTCAGTAACCGGCCCTGATGCGGCTCTTGCTGCATGGGTTGTTGTGGTCAGTCTTCTCTCTCCCTGCGTTCATTCTATCTCCAAATGAACGCTGAGCTGAACAGCTGTGCTGATTCCAATAACAGAAAAATGCGCTTCTTGCCCGGACTCTCAGCTCCCCCAGTCTCGGCCAGGTCAAGTTTTAGTCCTTTGGCTGGGCAGGGTGGAGACTAGGGCAGCGCTTTCTTTTCAGACTTTCAAATCCAGAACTATTGCAAGGAGAAGAGGACTTGATCTTCTTCACTTTCCAAGGTTCTCAGTCCCTTACTTCAAAATTGTCCTTCCCACTACAGAGCAGCTAAAATTTCTGTCTTCTACCTTCTGGGATTTTTTTTTTTTTCTGTACTGGGGATTGAACCCAGGATCTCCACAGTGAGCTATATCCCCAGCCCTTTCTGTTTTTTATTTTGAGACACAATGTCACTAAATTGCCCAGATTGGACATGAACTTGGTAATCCTCCTGTCTCAGCCTCCCAGAGTGCTGGGGTTACAGGAGTGCAAGCTTTGTTCTCTAGTAATGATTATGTGTAAAAGGCCCTCAGATGGTCAACTAAGGTGCTCATCAGACTTAGACTCTGTGGAGAGGAAGGGAATTGCCGTGTCTGCCACCCTGGTCACAGCGGAGGCCGAATCAGTGAAATTCACACACAAGCACAGACCTCCATGGTCACAGCACAGTTATGCAGTGTGATCAAAATATATGGTGAATGTTTAATTTAAAAAACCACTGGGGTAAAAGACACATTGCCATGAATCCCCCTCAAAACCTCCCCCAGATTCACACACACTTATCCCATCATCTTGCTACTTTCTGAAGCAGTTCTGGAAGTTCTTCCTCCTGAGCATCTTTACTAGGTGGGATCAAAAAAGTCCAATGAGTGCTGCTGCCGCATGCCACCCAACAGAAATGCAAGCTCATAAAAGCATGCCAGTGTGTCCTCATTCACCAAACTCACCCAATCTGGTGTCTGGGTCTCCCCTAAAGTCAAAATAACCACAGGAGGGAAATGTTTTGAACTGATTCAGGACATCAAGACAGCCAGGATAGTGCAACTAAAGACACTCATGAAAGAGGACTTCCAGAACTGCTTCAGAAAGTGCCAAGTCTGGTGGGATAAATGTGTTTGAAAAAGGAGAAGAATTCAGGAATGATGGCACATGCCTATAATCCCAGCATTTGGGAGGCTGAGGCAGGAAGATTGCCACAAGTCCAAGGCTGGTCTGGGTTACATAATGAGTTCAAGGGCAGCATATACTGTATAGTAAGACCTTGTCTCAAAAAAAAAAAAAAAAAAAGGAAGAGCATTTTGAAGAGGATTAATGGCAATGGGTTTTTTACTGTAAGAATTTTTAAAAATTTAAACATGCACCATTTTCTCATCGTACCTCATAGTGAGGACATGCCCTTCTATTTCTTTTATAATCATATTTCGGAGCTGGAGGCAGTGATGCCTGCCTGTAATCTGAGCACTCTAGGAGGCTGAAACAGGAGGATCATGCTTTCGAGTTCAGCCTAAGCAATTTAGGCTGATTTAGTGTGAGTACCTGTCTTAAAATAGAGGCTGGGCGTGCAGTTCAATGCAAAGGCCCTGGATTCAACCCCAGCATTACAAAAGAAAAAATATATAATCACATTTCCATCTTTTGAGGCCCACCCTGGTAAACTGTGAGGTGGGGCCCCGCTTCTGTATCCTGAGATCCTTGTCGTCACGGCGACTTACCAGCCTTCGCCTCCCTAAGAGCATCTACAGTCGATTCTCGTTATTTCCAGAAATCATGTCCTATGACGTCCCATGAATACTAAGCTACGGAATCCTGGGATTTGTTCCTAGGCAAACCCAGGGTTACAGTCCTGCATGCTGCTGGGGGCAACAATTTTCTCACTAATCAATAGATGGCCTTGTTTTACATCTCTTTTTAAATACGCCTACTTAACACACGCCGTGCATCTGTTCCTGTGAACCCCACAGTGTCGCTGCCAACCTGCTGGGAGCAGCAGGAGGCCACAGTCTCTAAACGTGGCTGAGCTCAGTGCAGAGACACAGTGAAACAGTGACACAGTGAAACCAGCAGAGAGCACACAGTGTCAAGGCTGTGGCCCTGAGTAGATGGAAAAAGTTGCTACTGTGCAGCCCAGGAGCAGGAACAAGAGGGCAGAGCATGACCTCGTCCATCCTAGTGGCCATACACACCTCGGTGACAGAATTTATCTTCTCTGCAGGCACCTGTGTCACCTCCCGTAAAGGCCCATGAGTACTGACTTGCGGTCATCAAGCAGGCAGAACACTAAGCAGAGACTCCCAGGTCCTAAACCTTCTTGTCCCCCACCCCTTGTGATCTCTCCATCTTTGTCCCCACATCCATGTGCTGTGGTCACCAGAGCAGACCATGCAGCTTCACGCACAGAGGTGGATTCCGTGATGGGCCGAGGTCCCCAAACCTCTCCTAGGCAGCTGCCGTTTTCTCCTTGTGTCTTCGTGGTACCATCCTCCATTCATTTTTGTCCTGATAGCCTCTCCTCACAGGGACCCAGTCAGATTGGACCTGCTCTACCCCAGAGACCCTGTTTTGCTCTCAATCTCCCTGCACAGGCCCTGCCCCCAAGCATGACCACATTCAACAGTGCTGAGATTGGGATTTAACACAAAGTCTGGTGACCTATCCAGCCCACAGATCTTGATAAGACACACAGGTTCCCTGTCTCCACTTAGGGTGTCGGGACTCTAAGCTTCCCCTCCCAGAGCTCCCATGTCATACTGTAAGTGGGAAGAGAGAAGCAGTTGGGAAAGGAGAAGCATTATTCTCATAGAGGGGCTCAGGTCACCAGGCCGGGACCTAGAGCAAAGCAAGTGGAATAAAGGCCACTTTCAGGTGAAGGCCACAGCCACAGGAGACCAAGGGAGAGTGCAGTCACACTGAACTAGACAGGGCTCGTGTCCTATAAGACTGTCAGGGCCCTGAGCCTTTGGGTAGCCCTAGAGGTGGTGGCTGCTCTGCTTGACTGCTTAAGACTGAAGCCATGGCAAGGGCACCCAGAGATGCCTATTTCTCTGCTTCCTAATGGTCAGAAGCTCCTGACCAAGCCAGCTGCTCAAATCAAGCAATCACATGTGACCTGGCCACTCTGTGATACACCCAGATGCCAAGGAGTGTGCTTTCCTAACAAGCCGGCCTTGATGAGTGAGAATTAACCACCATGAAGACAAAGGAGCCCTGGCCTACCCCTGTGACACCCAAGGCCGAGCTGCTTGCTGCTGAAACCTGGCCTTGCTCCATGATATTCTGGCCACATTCTACTGGACCTGGAGAACCTGCCTAAGAGTCTTTGCCAAGGAATTGTCATGGTGGTGAAGAAACTATAAAGAATTTAGAATCAGCCAGTTCTAAAAATGTCCTACCTCTGCTCTGCTACCTTATGGCTTTAGTTACTTTTCTCTTGTCACTGAGACAAAATGCCCAACAGCCACAAGTTAAAGGAGAAGAAGTTTACTTAGCTCACAGTTTGTAGAAGTTTCCGTCCATAGTCAGCTGGCTCCAAGGCAGGGTGGCATGGTTGAGGGACAACAGTTCATGGCAGTGGAAGACAGCAAAAGCAACAAGCGAGGAGGAGATAAGCCTCTTTCTGTCCTTTATATTGCTTCCAGTCTACTGGGGTTAGGGCAGTGCCAATCTAGTCAGTGGACTGATCCAGCAATCACCCACCTTTAGTCTTAGCACTGAACCATGACTCAGTCACACACTCTAGATTCAGTCACCTGTGGAAAAAGCTCCATCTAAAACTACATGAGGCTTTGGGTGGACATCTAAACAGAAACCATAACACTTACCAACCATGTATTTGGTTATAAATCAGAGAAAACTTGAATAAGGTATATGAAAAATGAAGGGTTATTTTTCTCACAGTAGTACCAGACATCATATCTGCTACTAAGGCATTGAAAAGGAAAGGAAGAGTCAGGGACACCACAGACTCCATGAGCCATGCAACCTAGAGCTCACAGTGAAGTCAGGTTTCAGTCCCTGTGGAGGTGGCTTTGGTAGCCAAGGGGGCTTTAGTGACCATGGAGGTCATGGTGGTCATGGTAGAGGCCAAGATGGCCTTGTGGGTGGCTGAGTTTGGGTTGGCACAGGTTTTAGAGGCTGTGGCCAAGGATCAGGTGATGACAGTGGACAGAGTGGAGGCTTCCAGTCTGGTGGCAACTGTGGTGGTGGTCAGGGAGAAAAAAGAAGAAACCAGTCAGAGAAGAATGTGATGGTGGAACCTTGCTGGCATGAGAGTGTCTTCATTTGTCGTGGAAAGGAAGATGTACTCGTTGCCAAGAATCTGGTCCCTGGAGAGACTGTTTGTGGAGAGAAGAGAGTCCCCGTTTTGGAAGGAGATGAGAAACTTGAGTACGGAGCCTGGAGCCCCTTCTGCTGAAAACTGGCTGTGGTGATCCTCGGTGCTGTGAGCCAGATCCACATCAAACCTGGGGCCAAGGTGCTCCCCCTTGGGGTGGCCTCTGGTACCACAGTATCCCATGTCTCCAACATCACAGGCCTAGATGGTCTCTTCTGTGCAGTTGAGTTCTCCCACTGTTTGGGCCATGATATCACCAACTTGGCCAAGAAGAGAGCCAACATTACTCCTGTGACTGAATGCTCGACACCCACACAAACACCGCATGCTCATCACACTGGTGGGTGTCATCTTTGCCAACATGGCCCAGCCAGATCAAGCCTGGATTGTGGCCTTGAATGCCCACACCTTCCACAGTTTCCATCAGGGCCAGCTGCGCTGACCCCACAGCCTCAGCTGAGGGCGTTGCTTCTGAAGTGAAGAAGGCGCAGCAGGAGAGCGGGAAGCCCTGGGAGCAGCGGACCTTGGAGCCATAGGAGAGAGACCACGCTGTGGCAGTGGGTACGTACAGGCCACCTCCCCAGGCGAAGAACCGATGCGCGGTGCTGCCCGTATCCCCAGAGATGTGTGTTGCTACTGTTTGTTGCATGTGTGACTTTTCTACCAAAAGATTCATCTGTTTAAAAAAAAAACAAAGGAAAGGAAAGGGTGACGATTCATGCTAGTTACATCTTTATTTATTTATTTATTTTTGTTTTTCATTTTTGATACAAAAAAAGCCCTACCAGGAAATTTGCCCAATTTCTCAATCTTTCTCTTAGGTCTCATGAGTGATACCTGGATCTCACAACTTCCCCTAGTCGGAGGAGAGGCCAGGGACTCAGAAAGGAGTTTTGTCATAATTGTTTTGAACAATCACATTCATCACTTGCAGTCAGGTGCCAGAGAAGGGGGCCAAAGGAGCTTAGGTACCCAGAGTTCCTGCTATGGCCACTGGGCCAGCATCACCCCTCAGGGACCTGGAGCTGGCCGCCTGTACCCTGCATGACAGTTGCATTATTTGTGAAAAGGAGCAGCGCCACCTGCTCCAGAATGAATGGCAGAATCCCAGAGCCAGCAGGCGCCTCCTTCACCTGCACTGGTCTTAGGAGTCTGAGTGGCCCGGCACGCATATCATGGGGACACAGGAAGCCCATGGCTGCAGTCTAGTGCCCTGCTATCTGCTTCTGGAAGGGGACATCTGGAGAACAACCAAACCAAGGCCACTGTCCCCAGGCCAGAGACCCTGACAGAGGACAGCTTTGGCAGGGGACCACTCTGCCGGCTGCCTCTGGCATCATGGGTGACCCATGTCTCTGACCCTGCATAGCTCCTGTGCCTGGGGACACTTGCTTCACATTGTCCTGGTGGCTCCTCTGCAGTTGTTTCCTTGGAGTCATCAGGGCTGGGCTAAGACAGCAGCCACGGTGGCATCGCCTTCAGACGTAAGAGATACGTCCCCTCCTTGTCTGACCACGCTGCCACCATTAACCGAGCCGATTTCCTGTCCCTGCCTGAATTAGTGCTTTGCTGAAGTCCCTGCACCCCACAGAAATCCTTTACTACCGAACCCCAGGAGGGTGCAGTCCCAAGATAGAGTGACTCATTCAATAACCCATGGCTTTCAAGATATGAAAAGATGCATGCAGAGATTTTTCTATGTCTCCTGGAAGTCACAGCGAAGGAATGAGGGAAGGTTAAAACCCCATAAACTCCATTTCTGGGGAAACCAGGTGACAGAGTCCTAGGACTCTGGAGTGTGAGTCCAGATGGGCAAAAGAGCTGGATTGAACAGAGTGGTCCGGCACATGGGCAGGGAAGGAAAGGGGGCCCAGGGCAGCACTAGTGCACCAAGGAGGAGGGTGACCGCCTGGCCACTGGACAGCTGCACCCATTGGTCCATGGTGACACATGGGACCCAGAGAGAGGCGTGTGGTACAGGAGAAGCACTTCGGGACGTGCACTGGCCCAAGGAAGCTGAGGGCAGCACAGGCAAGGTGGAGCGGGCTCGCCAAGGAGTCCTCACTGTGCTGGGTGCGGGGGAGCTCCTGGGCCCCAGACTGAGACCCCCAGGTCTCTTCCACCTCAGCCACTTCCACCGCAGTGCCCACACGGCATCGCTGTAGGGTCTTCCCCAGTCTCCCTTCTCTCTCCTCTTCCTCTTCCTCCTCCTTCTCTGCAGTCCTGGGACTGACTCCAGGGCCTTCACAGTGAGCCATGTCTCCAGCACTGTTTTTTAATGACACTGGTGCTGGCAGCCCCACCCCATGTGCCCATGCAAGTCTTTCTGAGGGATGCGCTGGGGAGGAGGGAGGGTATTTACACAGAGAAGCTTGGGTGTCCAGACAGCCTCAGGTCAGACCAGGGTGCTTGAGTGCCCAGGTTTTTCCCTGTTGTTGCTCCCAAGTCACCCCGAACCCCATCCACAGCTGACATGGTGGAAACTGGATTGATTCCCTGTGCATCCAGCCCCAGAAAGGCAGGAACAGGGAAGTGCGCAGGCACAAGGTTGTCTTTCAGCCAGTTCTGCACATGGCAACCCTCTGCTCACTTTCTGTTGGCTGGAGAGGGGAGCGGCTTCCTGTGGGTGGCTGGTGAGCAAGGAAGAAGAGCGTCTGGGTGTGGTGGTACACACCTGTAATCTCAGCACTCTGGGAGGCTGAGGCAGGAGGGTTGCAAATTCCAAACCAATCCAGGCAATTTAACAACCTATCAAGACCCTATTTCAAAATAAGATATGAAAAATGGCTGGGAGTGTAGCTCAGTACAAACACGCTGGGTTCCATCTTTAGTCCACCACCCAAATAAATAAATAATAAGTACCGGGATGTGGAAGACACGAGCATTTCACCATCTCTACAGTCTCCCCCAGCACAGGAGGCCGCGCACAGCTCTGTGGCAGAGGTTTCCCGGCACACGTGAGGCCCTGGATTCCACCTCAGCACTGGAAACCAGGGGCAGCAAACACGAACACCAGGACTTGAGATGAAGGATGGTGTGGGGTGAGGCGCTCAGTGCCCACCCCTGCCTTAGAAGCACCTCAAAAGTCCATTAACTGCAGGGCTGGCCAAGCGACAGGCACATGGTGGAACATACACGGCAAACTGCCCACTGTAAAGCTCACGTGGTCACCCCCAGCTCGCTTCGCACAAATCTGTGTGCTGTGTTTGATGAGTCCATAAAACATGGGCGGGGGAAGCCTGTGAATTTCCCGTCACTGTGAAAACAGAAAAAAGAAAATCAGCCACTCTGGGTTTTTGTTGAAGAACAACTTTTACTTCATGGTCTTCTAAATATTCTCCCAGGGTTTGTTTTTTTTTTCTGCCCGCCCACTCAGAACATCTCTCTCCTTTTGTCTTTCTGTTTGTAAAAGGTCAGGTTTAGATGAGACGAAAGCCTCCCTCCCTAACATGCAGTTCCGAGTTTGCCAAGCACATACGGACATGCAGTTACCATCAGCCAACTGTCCCCTCACATCCTCCCCTGGGGCCTGTGTGGATGTCCCCTCCCTGTCCCCAGCCCCTGGAAGCACAGAAATGAGCAATCGTTCCCATGATGCTGTCCGTTGGAGGCTGCCATGTGACGTGGTCATGCAGGATGCAACCTTTTGAACCCACCCTCCTGCTCCACGCTCTGCAGTGGAGAGTCCCTGTGGCATTGCCTGCATCAATCCTTTTTTCTTGTTTTCTTTTTCAGTTTTTTATTGGGGTTAAAACAAAAAACACATGGCATAAAATTTGCCACTCTAACCATTTCTAGGTGCACGGTCCTGGGATAGTAAATGCATCCACACCGGTGCGGCTGATTCTTCCCATCTTGCAGAACTGAAACTCGGTCCCCTCCCTTCAGCTTTCTGTCTACCACTCCGACAGCTCCAGGGACCTCACAATATTTGTCCCTTTGTCCCTGGCTTATTCTTCGTGGAGGCCTCCTGAAGGTTGGTCTGTGTGGCACGGATGTCAGAATCCCCTCCTTCTCTGGGGCCGAGGGACAGCCCGTCGTGTGCACGGGCCGCGTCCTGTTCATCTATTCATCTGCCAGTGCACGCTACAGCTGTGTGCCACGAGAGCACAGTCACAATGAGACTCGAGGGCAGAACGGCAGCACCTCCTTCAACAGCACTCACTTGGGAAAGCGCTGGCGGACTCCGCCCAAGGCCGCTCCTGGGAAGGGGGCTTGCCATGCCTTTCTCTGTGCACTGCCCAGGACACAGCAAGGCGCGGACGACCAGGGCCCATGTGGCTCCTTGGCAATTAAAGATCAGAGGAGCCAAGCAGTGGATCACCCTGAGGAAGAGGAGAGAGGTGAAATGGGGAACCAGGCAGGAACAATGGGCGTGGGGTGCAAGGGGAGGCCTCAGGAGACACACACAGCTGCCCCAAGTGTCTTTGACTCTGGCCCCACCATAGCAGAGTCCAGTGTATCCCTCCTGCCTGACTAAATGCCTGGCACAGTGTGAAAGCCGTGTGAATACTGCTGTGCTGTCACCCAGGGAATGATGGCAGCGGTGTCTGTACATGTTCACTTAGATGCAATGGATTTTTGACCCTTGAATCCATGGAATCAGAGCCCACGATGGAGAGGCGGAGTCCACCAACTGCATGTGACCTTCCGAGGTCACCACTGTCCTCTTCTGTAAGGTCCCAAACCTCATTGGAGCTTATAAATTGTAATCCCAGGGAAAAGTTACCAGAATTCTCTCGAGTAAATTCAGATTTACCACTTCCAATGCAACACGCAGCAAGAAAAAAGAAACAGAGACATTCCTACAGTTGTGGGGAGTCCTAGGTCCTGTGGGAACAAAGGCTGACCAGAGCAAAGGCCATGCCCCGGGGCTGAACCCAGGTTTTACTAATTTGCAAAGGAGGGAGAAGCTGAGGTTGAGTAACTGAGAACAGCAAGAAGTAGTGAGCCGGGCTGCGCAGGAGGTGAGACGGCCCCTCTGCCATATGCAGAGGGAGGTGAGCAGCAAGAGCACCCGGGCCAGTAACAGGTGGCCTCTGAGTTTGGAGGAATCTGCGCGACACAACTGAAGAAATACCTTGTGTTTTGGGTCGGCTGCTCCAGCTCTGATGTCTGGCCTTAACCGCCCCAAGACGGCCTTGCCTCTTTCTCAGAGCTCCACCCAGCCCACAGCAGGACTGCCAGAGTGTCTGGGCCTAGCTCACGCTTAGTAGGAGGGGGCTACAGGCCGGGCTACACACAGACCTATTGCTTCACTTCAAAGGCTACACATCCACGCCTCCGCTAGACCCACTGGCATCGCTCAGAACCGGCGGAGTCGGCTGAGCACCTCCCCAGCCAGCTCTGTGCAGATCATACCCCAGAGGAGGGCAAAGGTGAACCAAAATGGAGGCAAACTTTCCTCTTTGGGGGACGCTGTCGGTGGTCCTCCACACTCTTCTACTTTGGAGACAAAGATCACTGTGCAGCGACAGGGCATACAGGGCTATGGAGTCAGTGATAGGACTTTAAACCCACTGGTGCCCCAAGGTCAGAGCAGTGGGCATAAACCTATGCCCAAGATACTGAAGTCCTGGGAGCTGGAGGAGGCAGGAAAAGACTCCCCGCAGAGCCCCAGGGGACGTGATCCTGAGAAGCAGAGGCCCTGCCCTCCAGGACCACCTAACATGCGGGTATGACTGCATTTTACCCCACAGTCACGTGGAGTCTGATCCCTGCAATCCTAACACAGTGTGTAAACTTAATCCAAGCATGGCATTCACAGGGGGCGAGCTTGGGCAGGATTAGATCAAGTCAGCAGGATGAAGGCCCATGAAAGAATTCTAGTGACTTTATAGAAGACAGAGACCACAGAGTGACACACATGCTTCACCACCATGTATGCAGCCAACAGGGTCCTCACCTGAGCCTACACCATGCTGTGTGGATATCCAGCCTCCAAAATCATGAGCTAAATGAACCTCTTTTCTCTGTAAAGTAGCCAGCCTTAGAGAGATTTGTTACAGTAGCCAAAATTGGACTCATACGCTGCCACGGGATGAATGCTGCTATTCTAAACCAGCCGCTGATGGGTGTTTGTTACACAGCCTCAGGACACTTCTGCAATGGCTGGCACCACTGATAACCAATGCACTCACCGAGCTCCTGGCCTCCCTCCCCAGGTGCTGCCCTACAGGACACTGTCTGAACTGACTCATCTTCAACAGCTACCACAAAAACACCTGACTGCTCATTCTCTCACTGCACAGTCAGACCATAAGGAGTCACATGGCAGGTGGCTTCTATCTGGAAAGGAATGATTGAGACTCTGAACAGCCCCATGGCCACCTGCACTGTGGATGCTGGGTCACTTCAAGGCCCTGCAACAGACCTCTGTGTTCATTTCCCCTATGTACAAAATGATTCAGCTAAAGCATCAGGAGCCGGGTACAGTGATGCATGCATGTAATGCCAGCACTCTGGGGAGGCTGAAGCAGGAGGAGCATGCTCTTCCTTATATTTAGATGTCCCCTCAAAGCCTTATGCACTCATAGGTTGGGTTTTTAGAAGGTGACTGGATCATGGATGTGTGGTACTGGATTATTCTACTGGCTGATTTAGCATAGTTCTGGGTGTGGGTGATGAGAAGGCCCACTGCGGCAGGTGGGTGATACCAGTCAATGGGCTGGTAGCCTGGATAGGTATGAAGGGACAGATGGAAGGCAGGCTACCTGCTTTCTGCTTGTCCTGCCGTGGATCTGTTTTTCCTCTATGATACCCCTCTACCACATTGCCATGCTTTGGAGCCAGCCAACTATGGACAGAAACCTCTATAAACTGAAACAAACCTTTCTTCCTTTAACTTGTGAAGGTCAGGTGTTTTGTCTCAGCAATGAGAAAAAAAATAACTAAGATTGCAAGTTCAAGGTCAGCCTGGAAAATTAATAACTTAAAAAGACCCTGTGTCCAAATAAAAATGATAGAAGGATTGGGAATCCAGATCAGTGCAAAGGCCCTGGGCTCAATCCCTAGTATGGGGATGGAGGAAATATCACTGGTCAAATGATAGCACTGCTTGGCTCTTAGTTCCCTTAAACACCTCCAGTTACCTGCACGCATACACTCACACACGCACACACACACACATCTACTCACACACCTTCACACACACCCCTTCATATACACACCTGTCTACACACACACCTTCACACACACCCCTTCATATACACACCTGTCTACACACACACCTTCACACACACCTTCACTCACACATACATTCGTGCCCTCACACACATGCACGCCTCTCTTTCCTCTGCGCTGTCACTCCCACGCTCCCATTCATTCCTGCAGGCAGCCGTGTTGCCGCCTCATTGTCCCTCCCAGGCCCCAGGCCTGTCTCTTCCACAGGCTTTGCACAAGGACTGTGGTCTCCACAGAATGTCCTCGCTCTGGGATCTGCAGGGCTCACCCTCTCTCGCAGGCTTTGCTCAGACATCCTTTTCTCCACAAGGTCCCCACTGACTACCTCACCCAGAACCTCAGCACCTCCGTGTGCCTTCTGATCTTCTTTACTTCTTCTCTTTTTTTTTTTAAGCTGCAGTGATTATTATTTCCTTATCACCTTCTTTTGTGCCAAGTCCTTCATTTACGTGGCAGTCTGTTGTTTATCATCTGTGTCGCCCCAGAACATAAACTCCAGGCCAGCAGGATGCTTTAGTCCCCTCACTCCCTGATATATTACCCAGAAAAGTGCCAGATGCAGAATAGGTGCTCAATAAATATTTGTCAAACAAAAAAGTGAAATAAAGAAGGGTGGATGCCCTCTTTCACAATCTAGTGCGTTTATTGAGATCACAAAATAAATGAAATCTGCAGACATCAAAGCTTCGTGCCTGTGGGTAGCAACTTGAAATATGGAGATATTCAGCTTTGCTAAAATGGTTGTCATTTTTGGGGTCTTATCAGCTACATTTAGAAACCTTGCTGCTTTGGAGAATGCAGCTGATCACTTACCACTGAGAATAGGAGAATTTTTCTTCCTTGCTTGGACCAAAATAATAATTTTAAAGGCCATAGTGAGAACATCTGTATCCTGCCCACAGATAGGCAAGGTTCTGCTGTGGTGACAAAAGACCCAGAGATGTTTCAGCTTCTAGCCAAGTGCCTAGGGATCTCACTGACCTTCAGCAGCTGCCTCTGGGTAATGGCTCCTTCACCATGGTCTGTGGACAGGTGAGTGCTGCCCCCTGGTGGGCATGTGGTTTGCTTCCGCTCTGTTCCATTGGCCACAACCAGTCACCAGGCCATGCTTGACCCCAAAGGACTGTGGGCCAGAAAGGTGGCCGACCAGAGACAGAGATGTACCACATCATAAAGCCCAGTCCTGCAGAATCTGAGTCTGGTATGGATTTGGAACTCTTCGTTCACGTTTTCTAGTGAATACTGGCTTTTGTTCTTATTGCTTTCCCAACGCTCTCTGTACAGTCACAGAGGAAACCTTTTACTCCTGATACTGGATGCCAGTGTTATGGTACAGTCTGCCTTTTGACTTTGGATTTTACTATTGTGTTTCATGCCATGCGGTGTTTAACATGTTTTTAAGCCTTTTTGTTGTAGACTAATACACGGGGGCAGAAAAAAATACACATGCAAAGTGTGCCCCTTACAGAAGGACTGAGCAGCACCCAGGCCCACAGCAGCCTCCAGCTAATGCTCGCCCTCTGTGTATTCTGGGCTCAGCCTTTTCTTCCTCCCCACAGAGCACCGACTCTCCTGGCACCTTCAGGTGTGACCTCCTTGCACAGCTTAATTGACTTACCCCTGTGCGTACCCCAGCACCTCAGTCCATGATGGCCCCATCTTCCCCTCTGGCCCACCGTCTGCCCCAGGAGATCGACCCACACGCTTTGCCTTACAGGTCTCATCTAACCTCCAGGTTGCCTTTTGCTTCCTCTCTTTTTCCTGAAAATTTATCGGTTGAAAATCTGGGGACATTTTTTGCTGATTTTGTCCCCCCTGAGCATGTCACTGCAGCCTCTAGTTCTCCCGCCCTTGGCATCTGGACCCAGCAGCCCCTGTAGAGCCCCCTTGACCCTTCTGGCACGAGTTGGTCTGGTGCTTTGTGTCGCCCCCTCCCTGGCTGCTGTTGAACAGTGGTGGTGAGTGTGGGAATCATTACCATGATGCTGATTTTAGTGCAAAGGGATCTGGGGTCTTGCCACCAAGAATGACACTGGAGCCAGATGTGGTGACACACACCTGTAATTATAGTTACTTAGGAGGCTGAAGCAGGAAGACTGCAGGTTCAAGTGCATCATGAACAACTTAGTAAGACCCTGTCTCAAAATTGTAAAATAATGATTAAAACCAGGGATATAGCTCAGTGTGAAGGCCCTGGGTTTAATCCCACAACAACAAAAATAAAAGCCATATTTTAAGCTGAGACAGATAAGTTTCATCATATATCCATGGTGAATAAGGAAGCAGCATCCATCTGTTAACATTTCTTTGAGTATTTTTTAAATTAGAATGGATGTGGAAATTTTTCAAATGACTTTTAGCATAAAATGAAGATGAATTTTAATTTCCCTATGAATTAAAGTATTGGAACTCTTGAATTGTTCTTATATTGCTCACATAATAACCAGCTGAGTCATGACACATTTAAATGTCATTAGATTCATTAACCAGGAAGGTTTTAGAATTTTGACTTTCATATTTATGAGTAGGAACAGAGCCTGGATAATTACTAGTATTACTAGTATTGTTAAGAGGAGGAAGAGAAATATCATTTTTGCTAGTACTGCAAGAGGTTATGTGTCACTATCAGTATTGTGCTCTTCTAAAAAAAAACTGAAATGTTGCCTTATTTTTATTCTCATACTCAGGCTGGAGGAGATGTTGCTAATAATGGCTGCACAAAGATTCCCAAGAATGATCCTTCTTAATTCTTTCAGCTAAAAGAATTTCTGTGGGGAGCCTTGATGCTTTAGGACAGTTGGGCTGGGTATGAAATCAGGTCTAATCCTCTTTTCCATATTGTGAGGACTTCTGTTTTTGCTTTGATATTATCATAAAGGTATCTGGAGTAACTGCTGGATTTTTCTTTTATTTCTTCTCTCTTTCTCTGTTTTTCCGTCTCTCTCTCTGTCTCTGTTTTTCCTCACCCACAGGCTTTCTTCATCTTTGACTACTCAACTTTCACAGTGTGCTTTTATCATTATACCAGATCAAATCTTCTCTTATCTCAATTAAGTTTTCTTGAGTTAGATCTTCATTTTTTCTTCTATTCTGGCCTTCTTCAAAGACTATCATATAGGTGTAGCATTTCCTTGTATAGCTTCTAGATTATTCATCCTGTTCCATTTAAAAATTGTGTTCCTTTAAGCTTTTTCCCTTTGCCCTTTCATTTCTCTCCTTTATGTAATTTATAAGCTACAATTTTATTATTTTAATTTTGACAGTATCCAACTCCATCTTTTTGAGATTTTTTTCTTTACTTCCTTCTTAAGTTGTTTGGTTTGCCTTTTTTTTATACTAATTTTTTTTTGTCGGTACCAGCGATCGAACTCATGACCATGCACTTGCAAGGCAGGCACTTAGGCCGCTGAGCTAAATCCCCAACCCCTTGTTTGCCTTTTTGAGACAGAGTTTTACTATGCAGTTCAGCTTGCTTTGAACTCACTTTGTAGCCCAGACTGGCCTTAAATTCACAGTGAACCTCCTGCCTCAGCCTCTCAAGTGCTGGAATTGCAAGCCTGCACCCTTATGCTAAGCTGACCTGTCTATAAAGAAGGAGAATGAAGCCATGAGCAAGGAATGCAGCAACCTCCGAAAGTTGGGGAAAGAACAAGAAAATAGTTTCCCCCTACACCTCTGAAGAGGAATCCTGTCTCACTGACACCTTGATTATAGCCCTGTAAGTGAATTCCATTTCAGACTTCCGACCTCCAGAGCTGTAAGGTAATCAATTTGTGTATTAAGACGCCAAGTTTGTAGAAATCTGTTACTGTAACGATAGGAAGATAATACACATTGCAAAGGATCTGATGAGCATTCTTTGTCAGTTAATCAGCTTTGGTGCTATTTTCCTTGTGTGTTGTTATTGTCATTGTTTTTTGTTTGTTTTTGCAGTACTGGGGGATCAAACCCGAGGCCACATCCGCAGCCCCTTTTTGAGACAGAGTCTTACTGAGTTTCTCAGGGAGGGGAACTAAACTTGATTGTGATCTTGATAAACACGAGTTTTTTTCATTGTTTAGAGGCCTCAGCCCTGTGAGTAGCTGGGGTGACAGGCATGGGCCACACCTGGCTTTGATGTTTAATGTTAGCCCATTCTGTGGCTCTTGTCTTAGTTCTCTTTCTTGAGCTGAATGAGTTCAGGCTTTGGCTCCTGCAATTTTTGAGGCTCCCCCAGGATGAGGAGCAGAGGCCTGGGCAGCGTTCCACCCTCAGGGCTTCGTGACAGGGCAAGTTACACTGCTAGTCACTGTGGCACTGACAGGTGACTCACTGCAAGTCCTTGAGGCTCTGCGGCCTCTGCGATGATTGGCTAGAAACTGGACACTTCCAGAGGTGTGTGGCCACCCAGGAGATCCCTTTCCTGCACCGGCAGCTGCCACCCACCCAGCGTCCCTTACCTGGCAGAGCTTTACCTGCCATTTCCTGAGATGTGCGGCACCTGGGCTGTCACCGCAGGACCTCTCCACCTCTCCGTTTCCTTTTGCCAGCTCTAGTGTGGGCCCAATTGCTTTTGGCTACCTTCGCCTCTATTTTAGAGTCAATATTCATTTGCCAAAAATGAAATGCATTTTCTACTATGTTTTTTGCATTTGGAAGTATGGGAAAATGTGAACCTGTGGTCCATTCCAAAGAAAATTCCAGTCTGGATTTAGCAAGTGCTCAAAAGTTGAGCAAAAAGAGCCTTTGGGTCCTATGGGGAGAGGCTGCTAAGTCTTCATTGTGGAACCAGGGACAGAGACCAGGTCCAGCCAAGCTGGCACCTGCATTGCTCCTGGCTCACATGCATGACTCCCCAAGCACTGAACAGAGCAAAAAGAGGCTTTTCACTAGGTCTGCTACTGAGGCAAACCTTAAAGGCAAACTATTTCCTTTTATTTAAGTAAAAAAATAAATAAATAACAAAAATATCAGAACAATGTATCCCCAGCCATTAGGTAGAGGAAGCAGTGTTTACAGAGGCAGCTCCATGACAGAGATGTGGAGAAAAGATCAAAAGCTCCGAAAGCTCTGTGTGTCTGAAATACGGCCTACATCTACCTGCAGGGCTTGGAAACGCTCCTTCCCAATGGCTGAAAGGTAAAGCAGGACGGCTGGTCTCCAGGGTGCCTGAAGATGACAGGTCAGAAAAAGCAGGACTGACACCCATGCTCACAGCATTACTGACAATAACCAGGGGCAGAAACAAAGTAAGTGAAATATTAAGTAACCTTGAAACAGAAGGACTTTCTGACCCCTGCTACAGCCTAGGTTGATCTTGAGGACATCTTGCTAGGCAAAATAAACCAGTCACAAAAGACAGATACTGTGGGATTTCACTAATATGAAGGACATTGAGAAGCCAAATTCCTAGAAACTGGGGTGGCAGAGTGGGTGGGGACAGGGTGCAAAGATGGAGAGTTCTGGAGATTGGTAACACAGCTTGAATGCATTGAACACTACATGTTTAAAAATGGTTCAAATAGCAGATTTTGTGTTGTGTTACAAAAATTCTTCTTAAAAATGTGACTGTATCCAACCTTCTTAGTATGAGAAATAGCCTTTGCCCATAATATCATAAAAAAATCAATCCCAATGAAGGCATCTTTAATTCATTCTTTTTTTTTCCCCCTTGAGACAAGATCTACATATGTTGCCCACACAAGCCTTGAACTCATGATTTTCCTGCTTCAGCCTCCCAAGTAGCTGCATCCAGCTTCCCTTTGCTCTTTACGTATTTATTAGACATCTATGTGGCACCAGTAACTCTGCCACCAGATTTTCCAGATGCCCCAGGGCTGGTGCCCAGCGCACCTAGACTACACAGGATGGGGTTATGCTGCACAGAGAATGAATCACATGAGCAGCAGGGGTTTTCTTCACTTTTGATGCAAATACTACCAGCATCTGATGTTGGTCATTGTGCTAGGGAGGAGTTACGGTCAGCGGGCATCCCAGGGACATTGGTATCCTCCCTCCCCGAGGATCCCAAATCTACTGAGTTCACACCCCTCCCACATCAGGGTGTGTTGGCCAATGGCCCAGGATATCCCAGGGTGCACTGCACTCATCACTCCTCCTACATCCTGCAGGTCACCTTCAGGTGACACCTCAGCCCCATTCGGCATCTCTGCACCACTTCCTGTTTCACGTTTTGGAAGCTCCTGTAGTAACTGTGCAACCCACACTTGGTTGAATCCCTGGATCCAGCCTCAGATACAGAGGGAAGACTGCATGGACATCTGCTGTCTGCTGTCTGCTGTCACCGAGAGATGATGCAATGGCTGAGCTGTGCCCCTGCTCTGACCCAGGACCTCGGTGTGACTGCGGTAGGAGTCAGGATGTGAATGGCAGAGGTGCAATGAGGCCTTGGGGGTGGCCTAGTCCGTCTGACTGGGGTTCCTCCAAGAAGAAGAGCCAAGGACACAGACACACACAGAGGGCAATGCTGTGGGGACACAGAGAAGACAGTGTCCCCAAGCCGTGGAGAGGAGACCAGGAGAGCCACCTGCTGACACTCACCTCAGATTCGGAGCCTGCAGAACTTTGAGGGAGCACAGGCCTGCGGACTCAGCCCCATCTGTGTGCTTTGTCCTGGGGCAAACTGGTGCAGGCTGCGTTGGGCCGGTGAGGATGGCTTGGCTGTATGCCTGAGAGTCCCGTGTCTGTACATCACTGGTTCTCATCCTTTTCTTTGACTTTTTTTTTCTTTTGGTGCTAATGAGGATTGAAATCAGGATCTTCCATTTAACTATATCCCCAGCCCTTTTATATTTTTTGTTGTTGTGAGCCTGAGCCTTATATCACCAAGTTTCCCAGTTTGAGTTTGATTTTGGGATCCTCCTGCCTCAGCCTCCCATGGTGCTGAGATCACAGTCATGAGCAACCACCCCTGCGGGCTTCCTTTCCCTCCTACCAAACTCTCAAGAAGTAAATATCACTAACATGCAGGCTGATAGGACTTCACATTAAGATTTCAAAGGACCTCACCTCTCAGGCAGGTAATGAGGGGACCAAACAGCGCTGTCTGGAGTTTCTAGAGCCTGGCAATGGTCCCATGCCTGCCCTCCTCCCCACCTAACACGTGGAGCTCACTGGATGAAGTAGTCACCTGCAATCAGGAGGCTTTTAGCAGAAATCGACCAATCACAGTGCCTTCCCCACGGTTATCCCACCTCTGAGACAGGCAATTAAACCGAATTCAATTACGTGAAGAAGAGCAAAGCCACGCACTGATGTCACTGTGTTTGGAGACCGTAGATGCGCCCTGGGGTGCAGAAGCCTTTTTGCGTACTGTATTCATGATGTAGCTCCTCTTGGGGCTGCGGGGCTGCAGGTCTCAGTCGCAGAGACTGGGTGTTTCCCGAGGCACCGGATGCTCGGGATCCAGGAAGGCCCAGGGCAGGGAGGAGCTGGGGCCTGATGAGAGGGAGGGCAGGCTCACCCAGTGCAGGTCCGACCTGGGCTGTGTGTTCCTCAGGCACAGGAAAAGGGGGAATTCCAGGTGGGTTGAGACAGTTATGGATCGGGTGCTGGGCTCCATGGACAGCTGGACAGACCATGACTTAGTGGCAAAGTAATGGAGAGCCCCTGTTTTTAAAGAGATTTATTAACATACAATTTGCTCATTTAAAGCGTATAGATTCGGTTGGGCACAGTGGTGTCTGTAACCTCAGCATTCTAGAAGGCTGAGGCAGGAGGATCAAGCCCCACCTGGGCAACTTAGCCTCTTCGACAGACCTTGTCATAATTTTTTTTTTTTTAAGGCTGGGGATGTAGCTCAGTGTGAAGACTCTGAATTCAAGCCCCAGTACCACAAAAATATAAATAATAAATAAATACATATTCAATAGCTTTGCTTAAAAGGAGGGTGGGAGGAAGCATGGAGGATGGGCCACAGGTGTGAGTCCAGCAGAGTTTGGAAAGGGTCAAGGAGAACCTTGGGAGGAGCTGCAGAGAAAAAATCCAAACCAGGACAGGGAAAGCAGCCACCTGCCCAGGAGCTAAATCTCTTTCTCTACCAGCTCCAAATGGCTGATTCTACCCTGGTATTAAAGACTTCTTTGGAAGCCAGGCATGTTGGTGCACACTTGTAATCCAGACCTTAGGAGGCTGAGGCAGGAGGATCTCAAGTTCAAGCCCTACATGGACAACATAGCAACTAGTGAGAATATGTCTCAAAATTTTAAAAGGGCTGGGGATGCAGCCCAATAGGAAGCCCTGGGTTCAATCTCTAGTGCTAGAAACAAACAAAACCCCTTTGGACTTCCTGGCCATGTGACAGACTCTGCTGACCCCCCTACCCCCGCCCTTCACTGCAGTTTCTCCTGCTAGAACCCTTGAAGGCTGGTAGATGCCCTCTTCATGTTTTTCTAGCAATTGTTTGGCACAAATGAATTACCACCTTCCTGTTTTGTTGGGAATCCACACATATTTGACATGCATTAATTAATAGAGCAAAATTTTTCCCATGGCCTTGACCGCAAATATGCACTTTGGAAAAGGCTCACTTTAGCTCTGGTGGTATGAAAAAGTCGGTTTTGAAATTTATTTCTGCAGAAGCAAAATTCACATAATATAAAATCAACCACTCTAGGTGAGGAATTCAGTGACACAGTGCTTAGCTACATACACAGTGCAGCCGCTTCCTCTATCTCCTGTCCAAGTCTCCTCAGCACCCCAGAGAGAGGCAGCTTTGGGAAGAAGCCTGTCTCAAAGCCCCCTCCCGCCCCATCCCCCTCTGCATCCCCAGACTTTCTGCTCCTGTTTGGGACACAGCCCACAGATAGAGCCACGGAACATGTGAGCTGAGCATCTGGCTTCTTTCACTTAGCACCGTGTGTTCAGTCATCTGTGCTGAAGCTCATTTCATTCTCTGGGTGCTGAGTTGTGTTCCATTGCGTGAACAGGCCATTTTGTTGTCATTTGTCTGTTGACAGGTACTTGCTTATTTTGGGTTTTGGTGTTGGTTTGGTTTTTATACTGGGTATGAACTCAAGGTCTTTGCACCATTCTTGCCACTTTCAGAAGCAGTTCTGAAGGCCTCTTTCATGAGTGTCTTTAGTTGCACTGTCCTAGCTGCTCTGAGGTCCTGAGCTGATTGAAGACATCATTTCCCTTCTGTGATCGTTTTGACTTTGGGGAAGGTCTGGTGAATAAGATGTATGAGGACCATGCCTTGTTTTTGTGAGCCCGATGTTTCACTGGGTGGCACTCATCAGCAGCATTCGCTGGATACTTTATCACACCAAATAAAGACACTCCTGAAAGAGGACCCCCAGAACTGCTTCCAAAAGTGCCATGAAAGATCGGGTGTGTTGGACGGGAAGGGGAGTATTTTGAGAGGAATTCATGGCAATGAGTCTTTTAATGTAAGAACTTCTAAAAATTCATTCTAAACATTTATCATATGTTTTAATAATACCTCATATACCCCCAGATCTTTTGTTATTTTTAATTTTGAGGCAGGGATGGCTGCCCTCAGGACTCTCCTGTGGATACCTAGCATGGGCAGGGAGAAGAAGCCAGTCCAGCCCCCACCCCTACAAGCCCTTCAGAGATCTGTAGCCAACACAGGCCAGGAGAACCAGCCAACCACACCTTGGAGAAACTGCAAGCATCTGGAGAAGCCTGTTTCATACCCAACTGCCTCCCTGGGAACCTGTGCTGGGAGAAACCCAGCTGCCTGACCCAGCCCCCTGCACCATGGATGGGTAGCCAACGTGGGAAGCGCCCGGGACTCCACAACCCACTCATCCAGAGAAACCCAGGAAAATGTGAAAGAAGACAAAAGAGCAAAAGGTGATTTCTGGCCTCCAGCCCAAACAGAACAAGTCCAGGAGACATAGAAGTGGCAAAAAGCGGAAGTCACACAGAAATTTCTGGGATGACAGCAACTGAAGTAAAGGAACTACCTCATGAGGCTGTAAAAGAAATCAGATCAGAAGTAATACGTCAGGTAAAAGAAGAAATAACAAACATAATAAAAGGGCTGCTAGATTTAAATAAAAGAGGAGCATAGGAGAATGAGGGAAACCTTGAATAAACAATACAGAGAAGAACTGGAGTGCATGAAACAGATTCAAATAGGTATCCAGGAAACTGAAAACTCTATTGAAAGCTGGCAAAACTGCTTGAAAGAAACTGAAGATAGACTTTCAAACCTTGACAGGATGGCAGCTAGCAATCACAAAAGGAAAGATCTCTTAAAAATAACAAGGAATCAGGAAATAACAAATCAATGGCAGCAAGACAATGCAAAGAGAAATAATTTCAGAGTGATAGGTGTCAGCAAAAAAGCAGGAGTCAACACAAATGACATAAAGAGACTATTTAGAGAAGTGATAGCAGAGAAATTCCCAAGCATGGGAAGAGGACCAGAAAACAGATAAGTGATGCATATAGAACTTCTGTAGCCATAACCAAACTAAATCTACACCCAGACATATAATAATCAAGATCCTAGAAATTCAGCTCAAGAACAGAATATTAAAGTCTTTTAGAGAAAAGAAACAATGACCTATAAAGGAAAACCCATCAGAATCATGCAAGGCTTCTCAACACAAACCATCAAGTCAAGAAGAGGTTGGAGTGAAGTATTTCAAGTCCTGAAAGAAAATAATTTCCAACCCAGATTGATGTACCCTGCAAAACTATTTTTCAAAATTAATGGAGAAATAAGATACTTCTATGACAAAGGACAACTGAAGGAATTGATGACCACCAAATCAATACTACAAAGAGTACTGAAGGACATTCTAGAGAGAGAGAGAAAAATGACCATGGTTCAAGGAACAAGCATGACAGACAATTGAAAGGAGGGAAAAGTAGGGAGCCAACAGCTGGAAAAAAGTATGGCAGAGGTGAACCAGTGTGTGTTGGCCATAACCATTAATGCAGATGGCCTCAATCCACCAATGAAAAGAAACACAGGCATAGTGGATAAAGAAACAAGGTCCACCAATATGTGGTACACAAGAAACACATTAACTCAAAAATAAATTCATAGAGTAAAAGTCAAAGGAGAGAAAACAATGCTCCATGCAACAGGGAACCAGAAAAAAAAAACAGAGCTAGCTTGTCCATCAACCACAAAATGGATAAGATATGACGTTTTTATACAATGGAAAGCTACTCAGTTATAAAGAATGATAATCACCAGGCTCTTGTAGGTAAATGGATGCAACTTGAGATCATGCTCTTGGGTGAAATGGTTCAGAGTCACATAGGTGAACATCGTGTTGTCTCCCTAGTACAAAAAACTGAAGGACTCAGTGGGATCCAAAATGTACAATAGATATTGTGAAAGTGAAAGGGAAGGAAACGTCTAAAAATGGAAGGTGATAGCCATTGTTAATGTCCTATCATCTTGTTTTAAAGTCCCTTATCATTTTCATTGTTTTGATTGGTTTTATTCTCTTCTGTTTTGTTTGATTTTATCATGTCTGATAGTACAGGCAGCTATTTTGAAGATAACATGAGGCATTATGGCAGCCATTGTTGGTTTCTTATTATCTTGAAGTCTCGTATCACTTTCACTGTTTTGTTTTGATTGGCCTTCTTCTGTTTTATTTTGTTTGGTTTTATTCTCTTAAAAATAAAAAAATAAAAATGTTGAGGCAGGGTCTCACTAAACCACTAAGTAGCCCACTTTGGGCTCACATCTGGGGTCCTCCTGCCTCAGCCTCCCAGAATCCTAGTATTAAAGCCATGTACCACCTTGCCTGACTGGGCACTGGGTTTCTTGCCACATCTTGGCTATTGAGAGTGGTGCTAATGGTGGAAAAGTCAAGATGGCTGATCAGTGAGCAACAAAATACAAAGCCTCCTGGGAGAAACAACTCATTTGCCAGAATAAAACACCCTGGAGAGACCCAGACAACAGATAGATCCTCTCGACACAGGAAGAAATTAAAACATAAAAAAGCTCATTAAATACT
This sequence comes from Hydrochoerus hydrochaeris, assembly GCA_004027455.1. NCBI lineage: Eukaryota > Metazoa > Chordata > Mammalia > Rodentia > Hydrochaeridae > Hydrochoerus > Hydrochoerus hydrochaeris. The sequence goes on from PVLA01011304.1 coordinate 40,771, forward strand.
TTGAGACTACAACTGAAATAGCTAAAATTACAGGACATGGCGTTTTTGTTCTCAGTGACCTGCCAAGTTTACAGTGGCCTGAATCTGCGCCAGCCAGCAGAGCTGCCCAAACTCGTTCCCGCCGCCACTCACAGGAAGCACAGCAGCTCTGAAGTCAGGGGTTGGTGAGCCCAAAGGAGAGTGGAGCTGGTGAAAGAACCTTCGTTAATCCATGGTCAGTACTGGGAATGAGACCCCCCACCACAGAAAGGGCGCAACCAAATGGGCAACACGTTGGAATCGGGCAGGAGGAGCCTGAACTGGTAGTGACAGTGACTTCAGTTGGTTGTTCCCTCCCCAGAGCAGATTTGTGGGATTTGCTTGGACTGGGCCGCGCCCCTGGCTGGGACCCAATGAGCCATCCCAAACTGATTCCCTGCGCTTATCAAGCACTAACCGGGTGAAGGCACCTGAAGTTTGGCTGGTCCAGTGGGGAGGAGCAGGCATATGCAGCCGCTACTTACACCTCAGTGACAAGAGCAGGCAGGAGAGGGTGGAGTTCCCTCACTAGCGTACTTCGGAGGAAACATGGCCAACAGGGAAGGGGGCTAGGACCTGCACTGTAACCTGTGTGGAGGAAGCCAGGGCCATGATAGGAGAGAGAGTCAGGAGGAGGACCCCAGCCCAGAACCCTGAGAGCATTGATCCAGGAGAAGGAAAAACAAGGGAGACTGAGGGCGACAAATGCAACATCAGACATGGCTTCAATGGACATTAAGAGATATCTTCGGGACCTTGTAGAAGAGCTCAAAACTGAAATATTAAATTGGGTAAAGCAGGATATGAGTAGAGTAATAAAAGAAATGCTCTCAGGAAGCATCTCTCAGGAAGATACAGATGGAAGAAGGGAGGAACACAAAAAACGAGAGAAACATTTGATAAAGAAAATATAGAATACATGAAGCAGATTCAAAGAGACTACCGGGAAATTAAAAATTCTATTGAAAGCTGGCAAAACACCTTAAAAGAAACTAAGGATAGACTATCAAAACTTGAAGACAAGTTTGCAATGTGTGATCATGAAAAGAAAGATCTCTTAAAAACAACAAGGAAACAGGCAGTAATAATACAAAGGCTAGAAGATGACAAGAGAATCTACAATCTAAGAATAAGAAATGTGAACAAAGAAACAGGAATACATACAGGTGAATTACAAAGGCTATTCATGGAAATAATTATGGGAAACTTCCCCAGCATGGGAAAAGAAAATGACATTCGGTTATATGAGGCATACAGAACTCCAGCCACCTACAACAAAAACAGATCTACACCCAGACATACAATAATCAAGATACCAAAAATTCAATATAAAAACAGAATATTAAAAGCCATCAGAGAAAAGAAACAGATTACCTATAAAGGTAAGCCCATCAGGTTCATGGCTGACTTCTTGACACAGACCATCAGATCAAGAAGAGCCTGGAATGAAGTAATCCAAGCCCTGAAAGAAAATAACCTCCAGCCCAGATTGATGTATCCTGCAAAACTGTCACTAGAAATTAATGGAGAAAAAAGATGCTTCCATGACAAAGAGGAACTGGGGGAGTTTGTGACCACCAATCCAACCCTACTGAGAATATTGAAGGACATTCTAGAGACAGAAAAAAAATACCAGGATTTTAGGAACAGTGGCAGAAAGGCCTCAATGTGTGGGGCAGGCAGTAGAATGAAAGAGAAAAGTAGACAAACAAAGGCAGAAAAATAGCATAGCAGAAATGAGGCAGAGAAGGTTGGTTAGAATCTCTAACATAGATGGCCTTATAAATAGTGCACCAGGATTTAAAACCCACATTACTCACACTACTCTGCTTAGATGTATTATATTCTGTTCTAGTCATTCTACCTGTACTAGATTTGAGGGCACAGACAGTAATCCTGAAAATAACAGGATATAGTACAGTAATCATCCTTAATTTCCTATTAACTTAATCTAAAGCCCTGTAAAACCTACAGTTTTACCATGACTGATTGTAATCAAATCTGGTTTGTTAAATCGCTGTTTTGTATTGATAGATTTTATTCAAAGCTGTTATGATTGAGAGTATCAAGTCTGAGAGTATAGGCAACTGTACTTAAGATGACAAGATCCACTAGAATATCCACTATGGTTTGATTATTACTTGCCTTTGAAATTTTATACTGTCTACAATGTTTTATTTTTACTAATATTGTTATGTGCTGCTTTACTCAATTATACTGCTATATTCAATTATGCCTGATGATATAGACATTCTATCGAAGATAATAAACAACACAGTAATCATTGTAGATCACCTTGTACTGTGGTTTTATACAACTTTTTGGTTTCATGTTTTTATAGGAATTTGTTTTGTTTTGTCTTGCTATGTTTTGTTTTTCCCTCTAATACAGAAAGGATAGAAATACATGTAGAGACTCATGCATGGGTAGCTGTTTACACTGTCACTATTTGACTGTCTACTTTGTATGCTTTAATTTTGTAACTTGAACAACTATTTCTAAGAGGACAATATGTAATTTATTAACTAGTGATTTCTTATTGTTTATCTTTTTTTGGAATTCTGTATTATCTCTAACCTTTATGTGCTTTTGTTTCTCTTTTAATAAAAAATAAAAAAGAGAGTGGTGCTAATGTGGACAGGAGAGCAGTGGTGCTTCTGAAACAGGCTGTGCACCATGTACCTGCACATCTCTCTCCCCACTCCTCTTTCTCAGAGCACAGCTCCCACTTTCTTAAATGTCAACCAGGGTTGTAAAAGTCAGGTGTCTCACAGTACCCTTCACCCCAACCTTGCCCCTCTGGCCCAACCCAGGTTCCCTGCAGAAGAAGTGACAGCCTGGAAGCAGCTCCACTGACCCTGGGAAGGTTCTGGACCTCTCCGTGTGTCTCCAGGAGTCCGAGCACCTGCAGAAACATCCAAGCCCTGCATAGAGCCAGCGACTTGAGAAGGCAGCAGTCACTCCGTACCTCTGTCATTATTAGCACTGCCTCTGGCTGCTCCAGCACCTGAGGACACACCTTGCTTTCCACTGCTGCAGAGCAGCCCCCAGCTCGTCCCCATCCTGTCACCTGGGTCCCTCCATCATCCACAACACAAGGGAGTCTGTGAAGGGTGTCACTGAGATGCTGTCCCGTGAGGGCACTGCTGCCTGCCCTGGGCTATCTGTTCCTGCATTTGTGCATTTTTACCTTTAGAGGAAATTGCAACAGCTCCCCCAAACAACCGGCTCAGCACTGCCTGCTCCAGAGCAAGTGGCCCCACCTGGGCCAGCACCACCAACCCGCGCTGCGTCTCTGCACACCATTTAATCCTTGTTCCAGTTTACACGTCCTTGGTTCCCAGCAAGTAATTGTTTCGAGGTTGGACAAAAGCTATGGTTCTCCCTGAGGGGCAGCTTTCCCCTTGAGGGACTATTTAGCAAAAGTGTGGATGGCTATGCCACATGGATGACTGTCACATGGGGGACAGTACCACTGGCCTCTTGGGTGGAGACCACGCTGTCCCCATCCTGCAGTGTCCCCTCCTCAGTACAGGAGCCTGAAGCACCAAGTCAGAGAGGCCCTGGCTCAAATCAAAAGCTGCATTTGATAAAACGCTGTATCTGAGCCGTGAGAGAAAGAGAGCACTTGCCCTGAAATAATCTGCGTGGTTAAGAGACGTTTCTTCGCTCTGCCACGTTAGAACACCGCCACCCTCTGCTCTGGAATGCGGAAGCCACAGTGCTGCAGGCCATGTCCTGTCAGCATGATTGGCCACCCTAACTTTGAATTCCAGCCTCGAGTGACAGTGATTTCCCCAGCTCACTACCACAGCTGGCTCCAAATGCCCTCCTAGGAAGTCAGGTGCAGTGCTTCACATCAGTAATCCCAGCACTCTGGGAGGCTGAGGCAGGGAGATTGCAAACTCAAGGCCAGCCTGAATGACTTAGTGTCCCAGCAAGATCCTGTCTCAAAATAAATAATAAAAAGTCTGGGGATGTAACTCAGTGCAAAGGCCCTGGGTTCAGTCCCTAGTATTGCAGGGGGGAAAGCACCCCACCCCCGTTCCTCCCTTGATGAGCACGGTTTCCGGTCTGGATCATTCCAATGCCTCCGCCCACTTTCTTGCCTCAACTTTATCCTGCGGACAGGTGCTCTAAAACCCTGATTCAATTATTCAACATTATCTGCTATGTAATGTAAATCTGTTCCCCTCAAATATCCCCAAATCACTTTAAGGGAAAGAATTAACTGTTCTGGAAATAAATATTTATACATATTACTCCCGACATCTGCCTCTCTGCAAATTATGGGAGGGAAGCACTGTACCGACTTGACAAGCACATAGACCTCAAAAAACAAATTTCATTGCATTTAAAAATCCCTGGGATTAATGTCCACAAGCAGGAAACTGGAGAGGACCTGTCTTCCCTGGTTTCCTTTAATAGAATTCCACAAATAATCAAAAGAACAAACATTAATAAAGGGACAATAATGAGCCAAAATATTTGTTCCCCCATACGCTTTGTTAATAATTCCTGTACATACACCAAAACTCATTTCTCAGCCATGGACTCATAAAATGAGATCACCCATGAGAATTTAAAGTGGTTTCAGATTTCTGCTCTTGTTTTGCACACAAATGAAGAGTTAAAAGAGGAAGTGGCCATGGGGACAGGAGTGTATTTTACCTGGATGTTGCTGTATCACCTACAGCATCCTACAGTTGGGTGGGAGCCAGGAATTTAGCTCAGCAGTATAAGTGCCCGCCTGGAAAACACAAAGTCTTGAGTTCGATCCCCAGTACCAAAAAATAAAGAATGAAATCACCATACAGTTGGATGGTACAGTGCAGGCTGCTATCAGCCTGTGACCTGAGCCCTAGGCTGATCCTCTATCTATTCTGAGGTCATCAGTGCTTTGCCTTTCAGAAATGCAAGCCCAGGTGCAGTTGTGCTGGGGTCTGCAGTGGCCTCCTGTATTCACCTGTTTTCTGTTACTGTAACAAAATACCTGAGACTGGCTATTGTATGCAGCAAAGAGTTTCATTTAGTTCACCATATTGGGGGCTAAAAGTCCAATAGTGGACAGCCCCATCCATGCAGCCTCTGATGAGAGATCCTGGGCTCTATCACAATATGGCAGAGAAGCAGGAAGGGAAATGGCAGCATGCAGAAGGGATCAAGTGTATGACATGGACCCACTTTATAACAATCTACTCTCAGGGGAACTAACCAAGGTCTCAAGAGAACTGAATTAGTCCCTTCCAAGGGCAGTGTCTTCAATGACATAATCACCTGCTACTAGACTACACTGCTTTAAAGTCCCACCTCCTTCCAACACTGGATCGACTCAGACACACTGAGGCAGGCTCAGCTAATCCTCAACCAACAGCAGACAGGTATGCCCCAAGTGGAAGCCTGCTGTTGTACAACAGTGGGTTTGGGGTGGTTATGAAGCATGATCACAGCACTATCTGACTAATACATACCCAGGGTATTCTCAGTCTGGGGCTGCAAAGGTGAGAAAGTTTATTTTTAAAAGCTTCCAGCGCTCAAGTAGCTCATGGTGGGACAAGGGAGCAAATATGCAGACCAATGAAGAACACTGAGACAGGTGCTGTTACAGAGGTGTGGCCCAGGGCAATGGAGACCAAGGCAGAGTGGGGCAGCCCTCTCCTAGAACCGAGGATCGTTCTCAGGGAAGGTGACTTGAGGTAAGAGTGAACCTATTTGCCAGGCAGCACAGGAGGAGAAAAGGGTTTTTCAAGCCAAGAAAAAAAAAAACTTGTGCACCAGTCAGGGATCTCCTGGCCGTTTGGTCACTGGTTGGACCATGAGGGTTAGGGCAGGGGACAGAAGGGCATGGTGTGTGCTACACCATGCCCCACAGCACCCAGCCCAGCGGCCTCTCCAAGCTTCCCACAAAGAATCCAGTGCAAACTCTGGGTGTATCGAGGCTGTGAAGAGACTGTGAAGAGGTGGAAGGAAAATTCAACAATCAGAACAATAGCAAAGGAAATCACCATGTTAGACCATACGAGAGCTGAGAGCGGAGAGTTGATTTGCTGACTGCCTGAGAGAGACAGATCAAGGGTACAGGAAGCAGATCACATCATCCTGACTGACAGCACTCGAGCAGCAACAAAGAACCAGGAAGAAAAGCAGCAGCAGCAGCTAGAACGCTCGTTATCGGGCTGAGATCTCCTGGACTGGAAAAATGAACACTGTCAGCTGTGTGAGATGCCTGTGTCTGTGCCCTGGATGAGGTGTCTCCCGCAGGATAGCTACGGGGTCTGCTGTCTGAGCAACTTGCAGCTCACGGGGTGTGGGTGTCACTGCCTGGGAAGTACCTGGGGCTATAAACTCCAGCCTCCCCAGAGCCCAAACAATGAGGAGGGGAGCAGGGAGGCTTCTGGCCCTGGATGTTGAAGGGGGTTAGAGAAGTAACAATACTGGATCTTCCACTGTTCTCATAGGGTGAGGTGTCAAGATGCTCAGGGGAAATCAGTGTGTTGCAAATCTTTTGTTCAAATCCCAAGGTACAGGACACACACCAGACTACCAGGCTGAAGCCAGGACCCAAAAGCTTCCTGTGCTTGAAGGATGAGGCTGGACCAGGCTTCCAGAAGCTGGGGAGGAGGCACACGGAAAGCTGGTGCAGGAGACACTGTGACCTCAGTCTGAAGGGCGCCACCGCATGGGTCCTGAGAGGAAAACAGAGCTGGTGTGCTATGGTTTGGATCTTGGGGGTCTCCCAGAGGCTTCTGTGTCCCCAGGCCCTGATGCCATTGGTGGACAGAACCACTGGGAGGTGGGGCTTAATGGAGGATGTTAGGTCGCCAGGGTGTGCCCTTGAGGAGGCATCCAGATTGCCCCTCCTCTCTCTGCGCTTCCTGGGCACCATCAGGGAGCAGCTCTGCTCCATCACATGGGGCTACCATGATGCTCTGCTCCACTGCAGCCCAAAAGCAATAGAACCAGCCAACTATGGACTAGAACCGCAGGCCCAAGTAAATCTGTCCCCTTTAAACTGATCTCCTCTGGTATTTTGTCACAGTCACAGAAACCTAAACAAGCAGTCAGAATTTCCTCCAAATTTGTAGGATATAGAGGAGGTTTGTGGGGTTTTTGTTTTTCAAAAACTCATACAAAGGAATAAAAACTGAATTGCATTTAGATCTACATTTACCTGAGGATTTCCCTAGAATTTCCTGACTCACGAGGCCCTTTCACTAGACTGTGTAGCACTGGCTCTGTGCTGGGAGGGCAGCCACATGGCAGGGTTTTTTGGTGTACCTGTTGGGTTTGGGCAGGGCAGAGAGAGAGAGTAAAAATTTTTAAAGGAAACATTTAGAGTTTTAGTTTCAGGAAATGTTTTTTGTTGTGCTAAAAATCAAGAACAAAATTTAGCACCTTGTCCGAGTCTGAGCTGCTGCTCTCACGGCATGGAGCACATTGACAGTGCTCTGCACTCACCAGCATCCACCTCTGGAACCACCTTCCTCTTGTGAACCAAATCTGTGTCCACTATACACCAACAACCATCAGCCTTCCCCAAGACCTGGAGGCCAGCTTTCCACTTCCTGTCTTTGTGGATTTTACCTCCTTCACAAGAAGTTCCACAGTATCCGTAATTTGTATTTCACTTAGCATGAGGTCCTCAAGATACACACACACCAGAGCAGGTGTCAAGATTTCCCTTCCTGTTCAAGGCCAACTAATACTCCATTTAAAGTACTTGCTACATTGTCTTTTTCTATTGCAAAAATGTATCAGTGGGAAGAAGTCAAGATGACTGACAAGTGAGCAACAAAATAAAAGCCTCCTGGGAGAAACAACTCATTTGCCAGAATAAAACACCCTGGAGAGACCCAGACAGAGGGAGATGGATCCTCTTGACACAGGAAGAAGTTAAAACATAAAAAAGCTCATCAAACATGTCAGGACTACAACTGAAACAGCTAAAAACTATGGGACACAGTGTTTTCACTGTGATCCGCCAAGTTTGCACCAGCCTGAATTTGCACCAGTTTGAATCCATGCCAGCCAGCAGAGCCACCCAAATGCATTCCCACCACCACTCACAGGAGCCACAGCAGCGCTGAAGTTGGGGGTTGGTGAGCCCAGTGGAGAGCAGAGTCAGTGAAGGGACCTTCATTAATCCACAGTCAGTGCTGGGAATGAGACCCCACCATGGGAAGGGCACAACCAAATGGGTGACATATTGGAATCAGGCAGGAGGAACTGGGAGTGACAGTGACTTCAGTTGGTTGCTCCCTCCCCAGAGCAGATTTGTGGGATTTGCTTGGACTGGGTTGCACACCTGGCTGGGACCAATGAGCTGTCCCAAATCGATTCCCTGCACCTAGCATGCACTAACCAGGTGAAGGCACCTGAAGTTTTGCTGGCCCAGTGGGGAGGGCAGGCAGAAGAGGGTGGAGGTCCCTTGCCAGCATGCTTCGGAGGAAATGTGGCCAACAGGGAAGAGGGCTAGGACCTGCACTGTAACCTGTGTGGAGGAAGCCGGGACCATGACAGGAGAGAGAGGCAAGAGGAGGACCCCAGCCCAGAACTCTGAGAGCCCTGATCCAGGAGAGGGAAAAAAAAGGGAGACTGAAGGTGGCAAACACACAACATCAGACATGGCTTCAATGGACATTAAGAGATATCTTCAGGACCTTGTAGACGAGCTCCAAACAGAAATATTAAATCAGGTAAAGCAGGATATGAGTAGAGTAATAAAAGAAATGCTCTCAGGAAGCATCTCTCAGGAAGATACAGATGGAAGAAGAGAGGAACACAAAAGAAGGAGAGAAACATTTTATAAAGTATATAAAGAAAATATAGAATACATGAAGTAGATTCAAAGAGACTACCAGGAAATTAAAAATTCCATTAAAAGCTGGCAAAACTCCTACAAAGAAACTAAGGATAGGCTATCAAAACTTGAAGACAAGTTTGCAATGTGGGATTATGAAAGGAAAGATCTCTTAAAAATAACAATGAAACAGGCAGTAACAATACAAAGGCTAGAAGATGACAAGAGAATCTACAATTTAAGAATAAGAAATGTGAACAAATAAGCAGGAATATATACAGGCAAATTACAAAGACTATTCATGGAAATAATTAAGGAAAACTTCCCAAGCATAGGAAAAGAAAATGGCATTCAGTTATGTGAGGCATACAGAACTCCAGCCACCTACAACCAAAACAGATCTACACCCAGACATACAATAATCAAGATACCAGAAATTCAATATAAAGACAGAATATTAAAAGCCAACAGAGAAAAGAAACAGATTACCTATAAAAGTAAGCCCATCAGGTTCATGGCTGACTTCTTGACACAGACCATCAGATCAAGAAGAACTTGGAGCGAAGTATTCCAAGCCCTGAAAGAAAATAACCTCCAGCCCAGATTGATGTACCCTGCAAAACTGTCACTAGAAATTAATGGAGAAACAAGATGCTTCCATGACAAAGAGGAACTGGGGGAGTTTGTGACCACCAATCCAATCCTACTGAGAATACTGAAGGACATTCTAGAGAGAGAGAAAAAAAATACCAGGATTTTAGGAACAGTGGCAAAAAGGCCTCAGTGAGTGGGGCAGGCAGTAGAATGAAAGAGAAAAGTAGACAAACAAAGGCAGAAAAATGGCATAGCAGAACTGAGGCAGAGAAGGATGGCTAGAATCTCTAACATAGATGGCCTTGATACACTATATTGTTAATAGTGCATCAGGATTTAAAACCCGCTTTACTCACACTACTCTGCTTGGATGTATTATATTCTGTTCCAGTCATTCTACCTGTACTAGATTTGAGGGCACAGACAGTAATCCTGAAAATAACAGGATATAGTATGGTAATCATCCTTAATTTCTTATTAACTTAATGTAAAGCTCTGTAAAACCTATAACATGACTGATACCATCAGTTTTACCATGACTGATCATAATTGAATCTGTTCTGTTAGATTTCTGTTTTATATTGATAGATTTTATTCAAAGCTGTTATGATTGATAGTATCAAGTCTGAGAGTATAGGCAACAAGATGACAAGATCCACTAGAATATCCACTATGGTTTGATTATTACCTGCCTTTGAAGTTTTATACCGTCTGCAATGTTTTATTTTTATTAATATTGTTATGTACTGCCATATTCAATTATACTGCTATATTCAATTATGCCTGATGACATAGATGATTCTATTGAAGATAATAAGAAAGAACACAGCAATCATTGTAGATCACCTTGTACTGTGGTTTTGTATGACTTTTTGGTTTCATGTTTTTATAGGAATTTGTTTTGTTTTGTCTTGCTAAGTTTTGTTTTTCCCTCCAATACAGAAAAGATAGAAATACATATAGAGACTCATGCATGCATAGCTGTTTACACTCTCACTGTCTGAATATCTACTTTGTATGCTTTAATTTTGTAACTTGAATGACTATTTCTAAGAGAACAACTGCATAGCAAGGCTCTGTCTCAAAAAGACCAAAGTAAGTAAATAAATAAGTTTTGTGGGTTGTTTTTTTTTTTTTTTTTTTTTTTTTTTTTTTTTTTTTTTTTTTTTTTTTTTTTTTTTTTTTGTCTTTTTGAGACAGGGTCTCTCTATGCAGTTCAGGCTGGTTTGGGCTCACTTTGTAGCTCAGGCAGGTCTTGAATTCACAATGATCCTCCTGCCTCAGCCTCCCAAGTGCTGGGATTACAGGTGTGGGACACCATGCCCAGCTTCATGGTTTTTTTTTAAATTTTTTTATTTAAAGAAAAAAAAAAACAGAAAAAAAGGTAGAAATATTACAGAATTTCAAAAAAAGGATAAACAGTAAGAGATCACTGGTTGAAAATTACATATTGTCCTTTTACAAATAGTTGTTCAAGTTACAAAATTAGAGCATACAAAGTAGACATTCAAGCAGTGAGACTGCAAACAGATCTGTTCAACAGTCTAACAAGAACTTAGAAGTATGGTTATCAATCCTATACACTTAAATATTCATGCAGTTATATCTTTTATAGTACTTCCTGTTTCCTCTCTTTTTTTACAATAGCAATTATGCATTTTTTAAAAAATTTTATTTAGAGAGAAAAAAAGCAAAAGAAAAAAGAGTAGCAACAATGCAGAATTCTAAAAGAAAAAAGAGAAAAAAACACTAAGAAATCACTACTTGATAAAGTACATATTGTCATCTTGGATGTAGTTGTTCAAGTTACAAGGTTAAAGGATCCCTAGTAAACATTCAAACAGTGAGACTGCAAACAATTCTATTCAAAGATCCAACAAAGATTCAGCAATATGTTCATCTATTTTACACACTCAAACATGCATGCAGTTAAATCCCTTAGAGCCCTTTCTTTTCCTCTCTTTTTTACAATAGCAATTACACATTTTGGGTTTTATTACTCTTATAGTTCTTATCACTTTTTACACTAGAGACACAATTGATATTTACAAATATGATTCTTATTTATTTCACTAATGAGGATAGTCTCAAGTTGTCTCCATTTGCCTATGAAGGCCTCAAGATCATCCTTTTCATAGCTGAGTAATATTCCATTGTATAAAAATACCACATCTTTTTCATCCACTCTGCAGTTGATGAGCATCTTGGTTGTTTCCAAGATTTAGCTATTACAAATTGTGCTGCTATGAACATGCGTGCACATATATCACTGTGGTATGAACTTGTCAGTTCTTCTGGGAAAATACTCAGGAAAGGAATAGCTGGATTGAATGGAACTTCCAGTCCTAGTCTTCTGAGAATTCTCCATATGGATTTCCATATTGGTTGCACCAGTCTACATTCCCACCAACAGTGGAGCAGTGTTCCTTTTCCCCCGTAGTCTCACCAACATTTGTTATCAGTTGATTTCTTGATAGCAGCTATTCTTTCCGGAGTAAGGTGAAATCTCAATGCTGTTTTAATTTGCATTTCTCAAATGACCAATGATGGTGAACATTTCTTCGTGTATTTATTTGCCATTTGTATATCTTTCTCTGAGAACTGTGTGTTCATCTCAGATGCCCATTTTTGGAGAGGGTCTTTGAATTTGGGGAGCTTGATGTTTTTCAATTCTTCTTGTGTTCTGGATATAAGTCTTTTGTCTGAGGGGTTGCTGGCTAAAATTCTTTCCCTCTCTGTGGGTTTTTTTTTTCACTTTGATGGTGATTTCCTTTGAAGTGCAGAAACTTTTCAATAATATGAGATCCCAGTTGTTGATTCTTTGAAGTGTTTCCTGTGCAGTTTGCGTTTTGTTCATAAATTCTCTGCCTACTCTTATGTCCCCAAGACTTCTACCTACCTTGTCTTCCAGTAGATTTAATGTTTCTGTTTTAATATTTAGTTCTTTGATCCATTTAGACTTTAGTTTTGTGCATGGTGATAGGCATGGATCTAGTTTCAGTCTTCAGCATGTGGAGAGCCAATTTTTCCAATACCATTTATTAAAGAGGCTATCCTTCTTCCAATGGACATATTTAGCCCCTTTGTCAAATATCAGGAGACTGAGTGTCTTTGTAGTTGTGCTTGCATCTTCTAATCTGTTCCATTGATTCTCAGGTCTATTTCTTTGCCAGTACCATGCTGATTTTATCGCTGTGGCTTTGTAGTATAGATTCAAGTCAGGAATTGAGATGCCTCCTGCCTTGCCTTTGTCGCCCAGAATTGCCTTTGCTATTCTAGGTTTCTTCTCTTTCCAAATGAATTTTAGGAGTGTTTTCTTTAGATCTGTGAGGTATGTCAATGATATTTTGATTGGGATTGTGTTAAAGCTGTATAACATTTTGGAGTGTATGGCCATTTTCACAATGTTGGTTCTTCCTAGTTAAGAGCAAGGAATATCCTTCCATTTTCTAATATCCTCTTCAATCTCCTTTTTCAACATAGTATAATTTTCAGCATATAGGCCTTTTACATTTTTAGTTAGGTTGATTCCTAAGTATTTCATTTTTTTAGATTTTATTGTAAAGGGCAATATTTCCATAATTTCTCTCTCGGTGAGTTTTTTGTTTGTGTACAGGAATGCTATTGATTTTTGAGCATTGACTTTGTATCCAGCTACACTGCTGAACTTGTCTATTACCTCTAGTAGTCTTTTAATGGAGTTTTTTGGGTCTTCTATATAGAGCATCATATCATCTGCAAATAGTGATATTTAACTTCTTCTTTTCCTATCTTTATTCTTTTTATTTCTCTCTCTTGTCTGATTGCCCTGGCTAGTGTTTCCAGAACTATATTGAAAAGGAGTGGTGACAGTGGACATCATTGTCTTGTTCCTTGCAGCGCCCTTTTCTGTCCATGCCACATCCTAGTCCATCCACGCCTTGTGACAATCGCTTCTCCAGGAAAAGGACGCCGCATGTGGGAATTGGGCGCGGGGATCTTGAAATGTTTTGTACTGATAATTGTAATTTGTGTAGCTCACATGTGTATGTTTTTATGTAATGCTCAATATGGAGTCGAGCGTGGAGACTCCAGGGGGGTTGCTGGAGGCCCTCTAGATAACCCCTTTGTGAGGACTGGTTGTGGGGTTTTGCCTTCTGTGAATAATGTGAGAGAAGTGAAAGAGCTCATGGAGGAGGATTTACAAAATTCCTGTGAGACAACTACCCTGAGACACTGGACAGGCAGCCAGAGACGGGCAACTAGGACCCATATGTTATG
>PVLA01011305.1:0-15567 GCA_004027455.1 Hydrochoerus hydrochaeris
GGGGGGGTGGATCAATGTCTGATTCTTAGCCTGCGCACCAGCAGGGCCCCAGCTGCTTACCAGGGCAGCAAGTAGGCTGCCTGTTCTTCCAGTGCCCAAAGTTCCAACATGAAGCAGAGCTCAGGAATCGCTGATAGTTCTCGCCCTGGTGCACCAGTGGCTTGCCAGGCCCCTAGCTGCTTACCTGGGCGATGAGTAGGTGGCCTGTTATCCCAGTGCCCAAAGTTCCAACAAGATGCAGAGCTCAGGAATCTCAGCAATTCTTTCATTATGTTTATGGTTTCTTCCTTTACCTGAGATATTATTTCTGATCTGATTACTTTTGCGGCCTCATAAAGTTGTTTCTTTATTTCAGTTGCTATCCTTTTGGATATTTCAGGTGTGTGGCTTCCATTTTCTTCCATGTCCATGTCTCCCAGATTTGTTCTGTATGTGGTTGGGTCCTAAGATTGTCTTTTGCTCCTTTGTCTTGACATTTTCCTGGGTTCCTCCTGACAAGTTGATTGTAGGGTCCCAGGTGCTTCCTGCATTGATTGTCCTTCAACAACATAGAGGAAAGGGCCAGGGACCTGGTTTCTCTGAACCCAAGTTCCCACAAGGCAGTAGGGTATGAGGTGGGCTTCTCTAGACTTGCATGGATTCAGCCAAGTCTTCCTTGAAGGCTGGGGGTGTGTAGTGGTGGATCTGCTACTTCTCTCAACCTGAGTGGCTACAGCAGGACTCTCCCAGTGGTGGCAGGTACAGAGGTGTATGCCTGCTGTTTGTGCCTGCTCACATCAATTACCTAAGGAAAGCAAGCATCTCCATATTGGCTGTACACAGGGACCCATATTTTTAAATTTAATATATATGTTTGTGATTTTTTTTTGCTTGTTTTGTTTTTGTTTTTGCCTTAAAGTTGAAACTGGCACTGTTTGAAATGAATTAATGGGGTTTTGTTTAGTTTTACCTGTGTGCGTGTGTGTGTGTGTGTCTATTTGTGTGCATGTGTGTGTGTGTGTGTATGTGTGTGTTTGTGTGTGTTTTCAAAGATTAAACCTGGAGCCTTAAACATGCTAGGCAAGAGTTTTACCACAGAGATACACCCTCAGCCCAAACTAGTTTCTCTGTTGTGATTTTAATAATAGAACAATTATTTTCTCCATCTTTACTTTCTTAACTATGCCTTCTTAATCATGCTATATTAGTCTTTTAATTTATAGTTAGATTCTCTGAGCTTATTTTTAATTTGACTTTTTTATCAAGACTAATAAGCTAAATATGATAATTTTTTATTTTCTATCCTACCTTATGAAATTTATTGTTCTCTAAAAAATAAAAATGATGCTAATAATTATTACTTACAAATCATACTGAAAATGAATTCTTTAGGTATGAAAGAATTAACCAGTGAAACACATAGACTACTTTTTCTATTTTTGTTATTGTCCTTTAATTTTAGAAAGTAGTCTTCAATACCATTTTGAAGTTTTTCTGAGGTTATTTTTCTATTTTTCCTTATTGCATAAACTCATTTGCTTTTAAAATATTTTGATGTTTTCATTTAAAAATAATCCCTTTTTCCCAAACTTTCAATTCATTTGCACAATGTAAAGAAATATTCTCTCATTTTAAAAATTATTCACTGTATCTGTGAGTAGCTCACTTTTCATTTCTTAATTCTGTGTTTCTGATTTCTCCCATTTTTGAATTAAAATACTCTATGATGTCTATAATTTACTTTCAATATGCTTCAACAGAGGTAATGTGGCACTATGTATGCATTAGCCAAACTTAACCTAAGGTAAAAAAATATCTGTAGAGTTTTTAATCATAAATTTACAGACCATCTGCAATTCTTGTCAAGTAAAGTCCCTTTGAGATTTGACTATTGTTAGTGTTTCATTTCTTTATATGTCAGTTACACCAGGTGCACTTGGAATAAACATAATTAATGTCATATAATTTTCACCAAGAAAATGACTTCTAACCTATATTTTTAAAAATGCCACAGTGGTCACTTATTGCTGACACAGGTTACATTCAGAACAAATAAATTACCTTGAGCATATTGAAAGCATTTTCCTCTATGATGGAATTCTTTCAAAGATGCCACCATTAACATCTTTCCTTCTTATAAGTACAGATTGTTCCTCCCCTTAATGCTGTCCCATTAAAAATGAGCTTCCTATTTGCATATTTAGAGACATCTTAATTTCTCCTTGATTCTTTATGGATAACTTGATGACTATAAAAGTCATAGCTGATAGGTTTCTGTTATCATTTTGCATTTATCAGCAATTTTACCCTACTCTTTAGGGCTTCTGTATCCCTTAAGTTATGTCACTTTTATCTTGTTGACCTGAAATATCCAATTTGTTTCCCTATGAGGCTAGAAGTTGGCATTAACTTTTGGCTGGAAATTTAGCTCAGACTAGAATGACTTCCTTCTTTCACATATGATCATTTCATTTGAGTTTCTCAGAGTGAAGCTGTGTCAAGAAATGAGGAAAGGTTATCAGACCTCTTAAGGTCTGGTTTCATGGTAACAAGAACAACACTTTGCCTATATTATCTTCGAGCATGTATTATCAGATTCTGTGTTGCTGGAACATAATTCCCATAATTTAATGGAAGACAAGTTTAATTTGTCTCATGGTTTCAGAGGACTTTGTTCGTTGTCTGTAGGCTTCCAGGAAGGAACATAATGTTGGAAGGGTGTGGTGAAACAAAGCTGCTTATTTCATGGTGGCCTGAAAGAATAGTAGGGATTCAATGCCAAAGATGAAGGGCTGAGGGACAGATGTGGCACCCATCCATGACTCCATGACTCCATGACCCCATAACCCACAATGACACACCCAAAACTGTGCTCTCCTAACCCCCTAGGGAGTCTCCAAAGCCAATCAAATTGACCCAATGAAGCTTAACAATCACAGTGTATTTCAGAGCCAAGCCAGACTGAGGAAACCAGAAACAATTCTCTCTTAATGGGAAGGGAGGAAGGGCAAGCAGAGGGAAGAAGCTAATGATAGGTATCTTTGACAGTGTTCTATCATAGAGGATAATGTCACCAGTAAGAGATTCATCTGAGATCCATTGACACAAATAGGATGAAAATGAAAGAATGGGGAAAGTTATTATGTGCAAACAGTAATAAAGAGAGTTACACTGATTATTATAAAGCAAAATGTACCTGAAGTTAAAATGACACAAGAAAACAAAATGGGCATTATTATATTGTCTTAATTACTTTTATTTACTTGCTAAAATAGATACCCAACACCCACAAATTAAGAGAGGAAATATTTATTTAGCTCACAGTTTTTAAAGGTGTTAGTCCAAAATTCTCTGCCTCAAAGGAAGGGTGGAACTTGGCAGAGGGGTAACTGTTAATAGTGGCAGAAAATAGCAAAAGCAACAAGAGAGACACAAGAGACAAGATTATTTCTTTCACTTATATTGTATGCAGGCTACCTATCCTAAAGCAGGTATAACACTAACGCTCTTAATCCTAACCAGAACTATGTCAAACCAATCAGTGGACTGGTTTATTAATCACATGCCCTTAATACCAGCATCTCACTCTGTACATTCAGTCATATCTGAAAAAGTCCTATGACTGCATGAGGCTTTGGGGGAACATCTAAACATAAATCATAACATATATTGATGAAAGGACCAACACATCAAAATAGTATAGCCATTATAAGAATAAACTAGCAAGAGGATTCCAAAATATATGAAGAAAACTTTAACAGAATTAATGGGGCAAATAGTTCTAGAATAATAGTAGGCTTCAAGAAAAGAACATAGACTCCAGAATCCCTCTTTATATAAAGACTGAAATGCAAACATTATCAATAGGAATAATGGACTTAACACTACAAACCAAGTAGACCTAACAGACATATATAGATCACTACACCAGCAGTAGCAGAATGCATGTTATTGTGATTTGTATCTAGATTCCCCCATCCCCCAAAGCCTCATGCTGCCAGTCTTAAGTAGAGAGTTTTTAAAGTGATTGTATCTAGAGTGTGTGATGCTGGGATTGATGGTGCTCCACCCCGGATGTTACTAGCACCACCCAACACACGGGTAGCCTGGAAGGACTGTAAAGAGACAGAATGAAGTCACTACGCTGCTTCACTACTGTGCTGCCTTTTGCCTTTTGCCTGCCCAGCCATTCCATGGACTGTCTCTCTTTTGTGTTGCTCCTCTGCTATTCTACCCTTTGTTGGATCCAGCTGACTAAGGACTGACACCACTACAGACTGTGAGTGGAAGTAAATCTTCCCCTCTTTCACTTTGGATAGTGGGTATTTTGACTTCACAACAAGAGAAGTATCAAATGCACATGTGAAGTTTTCCAAAAGTTTTATATCAGCTTTCAAAAACATGTTTTAAAAGAAATGTTGATATTCAAATTTTAGTCTGAGATTTATAGTAACTGAAAACTGATGATGATGTTTTAGGAATCAGTTCATTTTTCATATATAGCTGCTTTGGAAGTAACCTTTGTGCATTAAAAATAACTAAATTGTCTCAGGCCATTTATAATAGGTCAGAAAATAGTGTATCTCTATCTGGGAAGAACCAGCTTTTAGGTTTAGTTCTCAGGTGTGTTCATTTTCCATTTTCCATCTCATTACCATTTTTTGTTTTTACTTTCTCTAATTTTCTTAAAATCTTAAAAGCTTTTTTCCAAGCTAGGTTTGTTTAATGTTTACTTTATTGTTCTTATATGTTATTTAGTAAAACAAATATTTAAAGGATAATTTTAGAATAATTTAAATAAATCAAATAGATGTTGATATTTATGCATTTATTATGTTTGATTTTTAAACAATACTAATTTTTGTTTTAATTACCACTTACAAATAAGAGATTTTATATATCTTCCATTTCAAAGAAGTTGTTTTTGTAGTTTTGTTGTTGTTAGTAACTTCTAGTTTAAGTGTACTCAGCTCAGAGAAGATGTCCAATCTCATTACAACTTTTGGAAGTTGTTATGCTTTCGTGGATATATATGAACATCTGTGCCCTAAAAGAATAATAATTTACAAATCTATGTACGTAAATAAGTTTATAAAGACATAAACACTTATATCCCCCCCAAAGCCAAAGCCATGCCTTTGCATTCTATTGGTTGTTTTTTTCCCACAGTTTTTTTAGTGCATATTGTTTATATTATTATATTATATTATATTTATATATTATAAATATATTTAGTGCATATTATTGAGTGCATACTGGTTATATAGATGAATGGATTTTATTCTGGCAGATTTTTACATACATATAACATACATTAAACATTTCCCTACTCCTATCTTTCCTCATAGCTTCACAAGTTTTTGGAGATAGTCAATGTGCCTAATGCATTTGGACATTTGTGTTAACAAGTCAGAGTCTGAGACATAGCTGTGTATGACCACCTTATTAATCATTTTTAATCCTTTCTCATTTCTCATCCCTCATTGTGCGTATGTATGTCTCTGTGCGTGTATTTCATCTCTCAACAGCAAAGAGATGTGCTTATGTCCATGTCTCTGCCTATTTTCTGTAATTTTGCTTTATGATTGTGATAATGTGTTAGAGGCTATATAAAGATGCAAGACGTTCTATGTTCCCTGGGAATTGCATCCATTTTATCAGAGTGTCAGTCTGATGCTTTAAAGCTCTACCCTGCACTCAGTCATGTGTATCTAATGTAAATGTGACAGTCCCTGATTACCTTTGTACTTTAGCTTTCATCTTTGTAATATCAGCTGCTGTGAACAGGGGACCGTTCACACTTGTCTTTGTCATCCTCACCCTTCATGCTCCACATTAGTGCAAAAAGATGTACATGCACATTTGAATTTATTGGTTATTTCAGCTGTTTGACAGTAAACAAATGGATTTATGATCTCAGAGGAGGAAATGAAAAACAAAGTTTAGACATAGTGGCCATCATTTTTCTGTGAGAAACACAAAAATACAAGTCCACACATACTATCCTTCTTCCTTTCCTCAGGACTTTATACTGCTTATCTCCACCATGATTCTGTGACACGCCATGTCTAACTCCTTTTCTTTTTGCTCTTCCTCAAACTATCATATCTACTCTGTTTTTTTCATGCCATAAGTATGTTCATGATCCCTGAATATATCAAACTGTCACTGCAACTTTAGTCATGTGAACATTCTTTCCTTCCCAGCACCCTAATGCTCTTCTTTCTGGTGCCATGTTGCTAATTTGCTCTAGATATTATGTCATATCCACACCCTATAATTCACCCAAGTCCTCTTTTTTTCTCTTATTCTTTACTTCCACTGAATTACCAAATCTAATAGAGGCTGACTTCTCAAAATCCAGCAAGCTCTCCCCTTCTTTGCTGTCAATCACACTTTGGGGATCTTTTTTCATTTTGTTAAAGTGCTATTTTTAATGGCCAATTTTTCATACTCCACTCCCATACATGAAAAAATTTATGACTTCGCTTCATTGTACATTGTTAATGGAAATGTAAGTTGGTAGAACTATGTGTTAAGCAGCTTTCCATATCCGTGACAAAATATATGACATAAACAACTTGAAGAGAGAGAGATTTATATTGGCTCACAGTTTCAGAAATTTTAGTCCATCATTGGCTAACTCCATTGTTTTTATTCCTGTAGTAAAGTGGAAGTGCATGGTGAAAGAAAGCTTACTTCATAAAAGCAGGAAACACAGCAAAGAAGAGAGGGTTGGGAGCAAGATATACCCTTCAAAGTTGTGATGCCCAGTGACTACTTCCTTGTGCCTCTGTATATCCCATCCAGCTATGAACTCACCCATGGATTAACCCATTGATGAGGTTGGTGCCCTCATGTCCAATCTCTTCTCTAGATCCCAACTCTGAACATGCTGCATTTGGGAATAAATCTCTAACACCTCAATCTTTGAGTATACTTCACATTTAAACCATAACAATGAATTTTGGAAAATAGTATGGGGGTTTTCCCCAAAATTAAAAATACAACTACCCTATGATCCAGTTATACTGTTTCTGGGTACATCTCCTAAGGACATGAAATCAGTATCTTGGGATATCTGTATTCCTATGTTCATTGCAGAATTGTTCATAATAGTCAATGTGGAAAGAATCTAATGTTCATCAACAGAGGAATGGATAAAGATAAAGTAATATATAAATATGCTGTAATATATGACAATATGAATGAACATGAGAGACATTACGTTGGTGAAATAAGACAGACAGAAAGACTACATGTTCTCACCCTATTTACAGTAGTGCAGCAACCCACGCAGTCAGAGGAGTCCTGAGAGGAAGTAATGGGAGATCAAGAAAAAACTAGACACATATGAAAAGGAAAGCTGGGGCTGGGTGGGGCCTGATCTCTCTGATGGAGAAACAGGGACCACCCAGCATAATTTGCCTCTTTAATTATACACAGTAAAAAGCGGGGAAACAAAAGAGCCAAAAAGTGCAAGGTCTCAGTGTTTTGCTGAGAACACTGAAAGTGAAACATTTTCAGAACTATCTGTGCTGTAGTTAACAGGGAAGAACACCAAGGCCAGACACCTGCTGGACTGGTGTTGTAGTCATGGGTTGTACAGAGAACAACTAGAATTAGGACATGGAGTTTATAATATTTTTATGATGGTCACCCATAGTTAATACAGGATAATGCAGGACATCTATCCACAATGCCAGAGACATAGAATATTTAGCCAAGGGCCTCAATCCCACAGCAATGTCCCACATGAGTCCAAATAAAGACCCAGAGCTCACAACAATGCCTCCTACGAGTCCAACTGGAGGTCTAGAGCCCACAAGAAGGAGTCACACCAGTCTCTTTTACAGATCCGTGCTGGGAAGGCCCAAAGGTCAGCGGTGGAAACTAGAAAATCTATGCCAGCAGAGTGAAGGAGTTGTGCTGGTAGGTTGAGGGTTCTATGCTGGAGCTGAGAAGTCACACTCACAACAAAGACCAGGGCTGTCCTGAAAAGCACCACAGGCATCCTCAGCGACATGGAAGCCCAGAGCTCCTCCGATGACAAGCACAGTCGAGTACATGCCAGGAAGCCTGAGTGACAAGTTCATCCTGGAGACCAAGCTGCACACATCTTCCTTTCAGGAGCCAGGAAGACCAAAGCTCCTCCACGAGAACCAATGGCTCAAACAGCAACTCATATGAGAACCCACAATGCCTCAACACCTCAATGCCTTAATGCAACTAAAGTGATAGCTTCTCCTCCACATCTCTATTTATGCTGGCAACCTCCTATGCTCAGCACCATGCTGATGTAATCCAGCTGGTGTTAAATTGACCATCAGCTTTTAATCCATAACAACTGGTCTTGTGCTAATCCCAACAATTTGTTTGTGTGGCTCACCTCTGGAGCTCTGTGTGCTTGGGGCTTCCCTTAGGTCTGAATGTGTGGCTGATCTCCAGTTTAGCTACTCGCTACACCAATAGTTAAAGTTATAGAAGCAGAAACTAGAATGGTGACTTCCAGGGATTGGAGCAGAGATGGATAAATATTGGTTGAAAGAATCCAAAATATACAAAGAATTGAAAAACATCAAGCCTCCCCAATTCAAAGACCTTCTCCAAAAATGGGCATCTGAGATGAACGTATATTTCTCAGACGAAGATATACAAATGACAAATAAATACATGAAGAAATGTTCCCCATCACTGGTCATTCAAGAAACGCAAATTAAAACAGTGTTGAGATTTCATCTCACTTTGGAAAGAATGGTTGCTATCAAGACATCAACTGATAACCAATGTTGGCGAGGATGCGGGGAAAAAGGAACACTTCTCCACTGTTGGTGGGAGTACAGACTGATGCAGCCACTGTGGAAATCAGTAAGGAGATTCCTCAGAAGACTAGGATTGGAAGTTCCATTCAATCTAGCTATTCCCCTCCTGGGTATTTTCCCAAAAAAAATGAAAAGGTCATGTCTCAGCAATATATGTACTCCCATGTTTATAGCAGCACAATTTGTAATAGTTAAATCTTGGAAACAACCAAAATGCCCATCAATCACAGAGTGGATGAAAAAGATGTGGTACTTTTATACAATAGAATATTATTCAGCTATAAAAAGGATGATCTTGAGGCGTTATTGGTAAATGGAGGCAACTGGAGACTATCCTCACAAGTGAAATAAATCAGATTCACATTTGTAAATATCATATTGTCTTTCTAGTATAAAAAATAATAAAAAAACTGACAGAGTAATAAGATCCAAGATATATAATAGACATTGAAATAATAAAAGGGAAAGAAAGTGCTCTAAAAGTTATAACTGAATGTACGTTTGTGCAAGATAGATGATCATACTACTGAGTTTCTGTTAGTTCATCAAACAGAATGGTTTGTACTGTCATTGTTTGATTGTCCACTTTTTATGCTTTGATTTTGTACTTAAGCAACTACTTCTAAGATAACAATATGCAATTTATCAACTAGCGATTTCTTATTATTTTTTAAAATTCTGTATTATTTCTACCCTTTTTTCTGTTTTGCTTTTTTTCTCTAAATAAAAAAAAAATATTGGTTGAAAGATATATATTTCAATTACAAGATTAACACACTCTGGGAATCTAATGTACAGGGTTAGTAGTAGCAGACGTGTTAATTTGATTCTGAGCCTCATTACACAATGGACCCATATACCAAATATCATACTGCATTATACACATTGGATATATTAAATTTGTCAATAAAATATTTTAAAATGAAATAACATGTTTTCTTTGTTACAGTGGACTTCTCTGTGCATCTGGAAGAAGAGAAGCTCTCTCCTGCCTCAGGGAATATGGAAGCAGTCTTCTCTCTTAGACTTTAGCTGGTCATTCCTTCAAGTTTCCATAAAATTAACTTCTACAAAACTCTGTGTAGACCAGATTTGATCTTTGTGGACATACTTCCCAGATGGACTCATCATCTCTGAAACTGCTCATTTGGTGTCTTTCTCTCCCTTTGGGTTCCTTGAGGGTAGGGAAAAATCTTGTCATTATGTTCCCACAAACTGTCATATTTCTGGGATGCACAGGGCACTTAATAGTCATTAACTACAGGAGAATGAACTGAAGGTAACCTAGATGATTCAATAGAAGGTGCACACATTCCATTTTGTGTTTGTTTTATTGTTTCTCTTTTTATTTTAAATTCATTGAAGGATTATTTGTCCCAACATACACAAAACTTATTTGTTTCCATCATGGAAATAATCTCCTCTTCTCCAAATTAGAAAATCATTGCTGATATCACAAGGACCTGTGCCCATACTTTCTTATTCCTTAGCTTCTACTTTTATATGAAACAATTTTATAGAGTTCTGAGACATAACCAGGTATTTCTATCATGTTGTCTAATAATATCTAGTAATTTTAAACTTGTTCATATTCTTGTGACATGCTTAGGGGTCTTATAATAAAAGATCTGTATCCTTGACACTTTATCCTAGGCAGCTCTATAAAATTAATCAAGCACATTTCCGAATAGACACCTTAGTGACAAATAACTACTGCAAAAAGACATTTATACTTGAAGCTATTTTAATGAGTGCAAAAATTCAATAGCTGTATTTCCATTTATTTTTTTCTAAGAGTGAAATAATTAACTGGATTTTAGAAGATGTATAAAAGGAAGAAATTGTGCTATGGACTTTTTATTATTCTTATTAAGTGAAGGAAGTATGCAGATATATGGGATGAGCTTATTTATAGAAATGTCAAAAATAGCATTCAACATATGCTAACAACACTTTTCTTTGCAACAACTTGGGCTTGCTTTATAGTGTGCATTGACATTGTCCCCTGAAGTTGTCTCTTTTTTTGCACATACAAAGTATAATAGAATTAGATGTTCTTTTTAAAAATAGATGATATATGAAGCTTTTGTCACTGTCCATGTCCATGGACTTGATTTAAAGGTATAATATTCTTCAGTAGTTTCTAAGCTTCCCCCCTAAGAAAGTAAATGAAGAATATCCATCTAAAATAATTCTGCCAAACTCCAACTTCATTCAAGCCATAGAGGATCATAAAACAATGAAAACTAGGTTTATTTTAAAGGTCCAAATGTTTAACATTTGTTATGCTTGGGAGTTCTAGGAGATTAAATTTCTGCCCTTACGTAGTTATATAATCTTTCTGTGGTGATAGCAATTGATTTCCAAAGGTGACACTCCAAAGTCCTAGAATCTTACAGATGTACCTCAACTATGAGAGAAACCAGTAACTGGAACTCCGGACTTCTTGCTCTATTCTCAGTGATACCATGTCTGTTATCAATCTGGCTTCAGGTTATATATGAGAATTGTTGAACATGCATTTTGATTATCATATCACCTAAAAAAGAATATTACTAACCTGTAACAACAAAACCCAAATTCTCTGGTCTCCCACTCTCTGGCTCCTTCTGACATATCAAATTTTCTTCCTATGATTGCCCAGCACAGAGCTTCTAGTCTAAATCAACTTCTCATGTTATCCTGAATTTAATATGTGCATGAATTCTGCAAGTCTTTTCCATCTTTTTTTTCTTGAGTTAAATGAGCCTATCTATAGGTTTGACTACAGCGTATGTCTTCTAAGAACTTCCTCTCAACTTTTGCAGCTCTTGGTGAAGGGTATCTTCAGATTTCAATGATTCAGAGTAATATTGATTGGCCCAAGAGTCTCAGTGTTACCAGAGAATTTAGAAGAAATATAAAGGCTTCAGTTTAGCTGCAGGTCTCCTGTCAGAATCTGCATCATGAGAAGATCTTGAGTAGTTCATGAATCACACATACATGAAAATTTGAATAATGTTTTAAAGTACAAATAAAAGACTATTGCTTTTCTATGTATAATATAAACTTGAAATCTAATATATAAATAGTTTTATTAAATTTTTGTTTATTCAACAATTATTTAAATTTTTCTTATTTAGCAAAGTCAAAGACATTTATTTCTCAACCATCTCTGTCTCTGTCTCTCTGTCTTTCTGTCAGTGTCTGTGTGTCTGTCTCTGTCTCTCTATCTCTCTCTGTCTTTCTCTGTCTCTGTGTCTCTCTGTCTCTCTCTCTTTCCCCTCCACACTTCTCCTTAGCTCTCCTTCTCTTTTATCCCTCCTACCGTCTTTGTTTCCCTCTCTTTTCCTGAATTTTTCTCTATATAGAGAGACCAAAATCCACCCAGCCAGTTTGTCTCCATTTCAAAATAAGTGAAAAAAGACAAGAAATTGTGTGAGAACTCTTAGTAACAACTGATAACTTATTTTGAAATATTTTATGTATATATTCATAGGAAGTTGCAAAAGAATGTGAAGGAAGGTATTACATACTATTAACTCTTATTTTCTCTGACGGTAATTTTTCTGCATAACAATAGTATAATTTCAAAACCAGGAAAACTATATTGATAGATGTTTCACCTGTTATCCATAAAGTGTGTGTTTATGCAATTTTGTCACATATGCAGATTTGTATAATCATCACAGTCAAAACATTTACCTTCTCATCATCCCAAGACTCACTCATGCAACCCCTTTATGGTCATATCCACTCTCCCACATTCCTAACACCTGGAACCCACTTTTTGGTTCTCCATCTCTAGAATTTTGCTATATAATGAATATTATATGACAGGAAGACATAGTAGATGACTTTTTCAGATGGGCTTTTTCATTCAGATAACTCCCTTGAGCTTCAAATTGTGATGTGTATAAATGATTTGTTCCCTCAGGTTACTGTGGTGTACTTAAGGGTATGGAAGCACCACAGTTTATGTAATTTTTCCTCACTTATTGAAGGGCATTGGGTTGTTTCTAATTTGGAGGTACAACGGAAAAAGGTGATAACTTGGTTATGACTAACATTACCACTTGTGTAACATTATTTCATACAGTTGTACATGAATCTAATTAAATTTTTTAAAAGACAAGAGAAAATTAAACCTAGCAGCTATTGACACAGATTCATTAAGTCGTTCATTTATCCCACTCATTTATTCATTCATGTCTGTTTAGCATCCACTTTCTGCCAAGCAATATTTTAGATACTACAAATATAAGAAACTCCATGTCTTTAATGGAGCTTATCTTCTAGCGGGAGCAGGATATGGTAAGAAAGGAACATTGTACAGTGTTATTAAAGACAATTACCACTGCAAAGTGCCAGAGTCCAGCTGTGGCAGGGCTAGGGTTTCCCAAAGGTGGACAGGGAGTTGGCGAGTGAGAGACAGAAAACACTGCACACCAGTCTGTGAGTGAATCTGAATCCGCTTTATTTTTTAGAAGCTGGAATATATATTTGCTAACCTTGGCAGCAACCCCCAGCCCCAAGTAGGAAGCACCCCAGGCCCAGGGCCAGGCAGAGACAATCCCAAGCAATAGGTTTCAATTAACATCTCAATCTTGTTACTTAGTTAGCTTGGGAAATGTAAGCCAATGCACTTGAATGCCTGCAGGAGGAAGAGATGTGTGAGGCTATCATGCCGCTCCCTACATTGTTTCCCTTATCACTTATGGGAGTGTGTCAGTCCCTGTGAGGACAGCGCCTGTCTTAGGTCAAGGACTCTTCATATGAACCCAACCAGGCCTTACCCGTCATGGGCCTGCAGGACAGCAATTGGTCCTGTGCCTGTCTTAGGCGGCTGGTGGCGTAACATATGTGTCCTAGTTGCCCGTCTTGGGCTGCCTGTAGGACAGCGCCTGTCTTGGGTCAAGGACTCTTCATATGAACCCAACCAGGCCTTACCCGTCATGGGCCTGCAGGACAGCAATAGGTCCTGTGCCTGTCTTAGGCGGCCGGTGGTATAACATATGTGTCCTAGTTGCCAGTCTTTGGCTGCCTGTCCAGTGTCTCAGGGCAGTTGTCTCACAGGAACCCCGCAAATCCTCCTCCATGAGCTCTCCCACCCAAAGCTCCCACATAAACTCACACTACTCACAGAAGGCAAAGCCCCACAACCAGTCCTCACAAAGGGGTTATCTAGAGGGCCTCCAGCAACCCCCCTGGAGTCTCCACCCTCAACTCCATATTGAGCATTACATAAAAACATACACATGTGAACTACACAAATTACAATTATCAGCACAAAACATTCCAAGATCCCCGCGCCCAATTCCCACATGCGGTGTCCTTTTCCTGGAGAAGCAATTGTCACAAGGCGTGGATGGACTAGGACGCGGCATGGACAGAAAAGGGCGCCGCAGCAAAGAAAAGGCGGAAATGGAAAAGGAGCAATCAGAGAAGGCAGTACTGAGAGAGAACAGGTGAGTAAAGTAGAAAGGAAATGAAGAAGCAACTTAAACAGAATTCCAAGGGAGGCTAGGGCTGAGAAAAGTCCTTTCTCATACAAACAAGAATCAAACAAGAGCCTCGTGTTGCTAAACCAGTGAGTAGGGATTAATGAGAGAAAATACGGCCCAAAGGTTATAAGGCAAAGAGAAAGGGAAACATGGTTGCTTAGGAAATTTAAGCCAAGGTATTCATTTTGGTTTGCATTCTGAGATGAGAAGCGCTTGGTGGGCTTAAACAGAGGGGTGATCAGATGGGACTCAACCTGCTCCCCGATCATTCTGATTTCCATGTTCAGAGAAGATTGAAGAAAACCAAAAGTGGAAACAAGGATAGCAGTTAGGAACTTGTTAAAATAATCCAGACAAAGGAGGAAAATAAGGGTGATGAGGATGAGAAGTACTCAGACTCTGGACATAATACCCTAAGCAAAAGCGAGGAAATTGATGAAGGATTGGATATAGGGCATAAGAAGTCAACAAGAGCAAGGTGACAGTGATTTATTACCAGTTCTCTCCTGCAGGACTTGCCTTGGGCTTACTGAATCCATTCTCAGAGGTCTCCCCAGGCCTCTCTCCTTGCAGTGTGGGGCAACTGCTCCTTCTCCCTGGGTTGTTTCTTGTAGTCCCTTGTAGTGTCTTGCCTTTATATAAAAGCATTTTATTATGCACTTCCTCAAATTATGCTAGTGATAGTTCATCTGTTTCCTGCTAGAATCTCAACTAACACAAACAGTTTAGCAGTTGGGGTTTAAAAGACTTGGTGAAGGGTTTACATGGAATATGAAAGACAAGTCAGGCAAAAGTGGTCCTTTGGTTTACAAATTTAGCTTGTTCTACCATTAAGGGGAAGACAGCCATATTTGTGTTTGTGTGGAGAGCATGTTTGCAGTCATGTTCATCACCCAGTGTGGAGTTTGCCAATGTAAACAAAATCTTGCCAAATGTTTTCATTTGCAAACCAAATTGTTCATGAATAGAAGCATTCATGAACTGAAGTATTACTGTACCTTGTCTGTCTGAATTTTACCTTTACATTCAACAAGGAACTATGCCTGCTAGCTTACTGTACAATAGAACTTCCATTAGTTGACATAAGAACTATCACAATTATGTATACTCATGTCCACAAATCTAATCCAAAATTTGACCATCAGAATTTCAAACACAGGCCAAGTGATCAGTAATCAGTAGTGACTGACTTACTAAAAAAGCGAGGCCTTAAAATATTGTAAAATATCACTGAGACATTTCTGTGAATATTAATTTTTCTACTCTGGAGAACTAAACTACAA
>PVLA01011305.1:15667-54531 GCA_004027455.1 Hydrochoerus hydrochaeris
AAAGAAGAAGAAGAAGAAGAAGAAGAAGAAGAAGAAGAAGAAGAAGAAGAAGAAGAGGAAGAGGAGGAGGAGGAGAAAAAGAAAAAAAATAGGATAACAACAAGCAGAGTTAAAACTAAAATGGAGAAATCTTTAGAAAATTGTGTTGTGAGTTGACTTTTACAAAATGAGGACAGGAGCACTGTTCACAGACTCCTGGGGAAGAGAACAAGAAGTCACCAAGAAGCAAACCATCCCTGCAAATCAGTACCATGCATTGTCTGCTGGGGGAACAGCCAGACCCTAGCCCCTTCCAGCTTGTGGGCTGGAAAACAGGAAGAGCAGACATTCCCCTTACCCCCAGAGGTGACCAATTGATCCAGAGAAATACAGGCTATCGTGATAGCTATTCATGTGAAATGCAACTTGATCTTTGCGGTGTTTGGTGTTTCACTGACTTTGCAGGTTTAGGACTGATGGTCTGATCTACTGTTCAGAGGATAATGGTACCCAGTATGGCAATCTATGGGGGATCTCCTTCTGAAGGTGGTAGCCACTGTTAATTTCCTATTATCTTGTTTTGAAGTCCTATATTATTTCCATTGCTTTATTGAGTTGAGTTTTATTCTGTTTTGTTTTGTTTGATTCTGTTATATCCAATTGCATGGGCAGCTATTTCAAAGATAGCAAGATATATTATGGTAACTATTTTGGATTTACTATTATCTTGTTTTGAGTTCTTTATTGTATTCATTTTTTGTTTTTATTGGTTCTATTCTCTTCTGTTCTATTTGATTTTTACTATGTCTGAAGGTATCTATAGCTATTTTCAAGAGGCATTATGGTAACCACAGTTGATTTTGTATTGTTTTAAAGTCCCATATAGCCTGCCCTGCAAACGGGAACTCAGCGCAAGCCTGCATCAGGTGGTGGCTGCCTGGAACCTCCCCTGTGGGTGTACCCTGCCACCTGGAACATCTTGGAAGCCCACCCCAGAGTGAAAACTGCCCTGGACTGCTTCTACTGGGTCTGCTCCCCCCCAACCTGGAACATCAGAAGACCTCAGCAGGCTCCAATTAGTGTGAAAAACTTTGGAACTTTGCTCCCAGGCAGTGAATCTTGGACTACAGCAGATTAACTGTATCCGGTGTGGTGAGTATGCCCCTAAAATAGAGGTGTACAGTGGATAAATAGGGCCAGTAGTAAAACCCCCTCCAACTAACTGTAAGACTTTGGTGAGTCTGAAAAGAGTGTGTGTGAGCCTCTTCTACACATAGGAAAAATCAGGCAGAGTGAAAATGACAAAACAAAAAAGCAAAATGCAGTCTCAAACATATAGTTCACCAGAAGCAAGTGTAGGAGACATTGAAATAGAGGACCCCAAAAGTAACACACCAGGAATCTCTGAAAAGATAGCCAGTGAAATAAAAAAAAAAAACTGCATCAGGCTATAGAGGAAATCAAATTAGAAGTAGTCTCCCATGTAAAGATAGAAATAACAACTTTAGTAAAGGAGTTGTTGAATGCAGCTAAAGAAGAAATAGAGAAAAAAAGTACATGAGCATGGGAAACTGATTGAAACTTTGAATGAACAATATAGAAAACAAGAAGAATTATGAAACAAATTCAAAGAGACATCCAAGAAACAAAAAATTCTATTGATAGCATGCAAAACCACCTAAAGGAAGCTGAGAATAGGATTTTGGACCTTGAGGACAGGATAACAATTAGTGATCAGGAAAGGATAGAACTTTTAACAATAACAAAGCAGCATGAAATGACAATCCAGAAGCTTCATGATGATGCCAAGAGCAACAATATAAGAATAATGGGCATTAGCAAAGATACAGGAGTCCAGGCAAATGACATACATAAAGTATTTACAGAAATAATAGCAGAAAATTTCCCAAACATGAGTAAAGAATCTGATATGCAGATAAGTGAGGCATATAGAACACCAAACAGTCACAATCAACATAAATCCACACCCAGATACATAATAATTAAGATCTCAGACATACAGCTTAAAAACAAAATATTAAAAGCTGTCAGAGAAAAGACACAACTCACCTATCAAGGAAAGCCCGTTAGAATCACAGAAAACTTTTCAGCACAAACCCCCAAGTCAAGAAGATCTTGGAGTGAGGTATTTCAAGCCCTGAAAGAAAACAACCTTCAACCCAGACTTATGTACCCAGCAAAAGTTTCATTCAAATTTAATGGAGAAACAAGATACTTCAATGACAAAGAACAACTGAAGAAATTCATGTCCACCAAACCAACCCTAGAAAGAGTACTGAAAGACATACTAGACAGAGATAAAAATGACCACAATCCCCAAAATAACAACAGAAAGAAATGACCAGGTAGGATAAGCAATGAAATAAGGGGAAAATCAGAAAGAAACAACTGGATCATAACTTGGCAAAGTCAAGCCATACATATCAGTGATATCCATAAATATAAATGGCCTCAATTCACCTATAAAAAGAAATACATTGACAGAATGGTTCAAGAAACAGGATCCCACAATATGCTGTATACAAGAAACACATCTGACCCAAAAGGAAACTCATAGATTAAAAGTCAAAGGATGGAAAACAGTATTCCATGCAACAGGAACCAAGAAAAAAGCAGGGATAGCTATTCTATTTGCAGACAACATGAAATTCAAACCTAAAAAGATTAAAAGAGATTAAGAAGGTCACTACATACTTGTTAGTGGAAAAATTCAAGGGGTAGAACTAACAATTATAAATATATATGCACCAAATACAGGAGCACCCAACTATATAAGACAGATACTAATGGACACGAAAAACCAAATACACAAGAACACAATCATAACAGGGGATCTTAACAGCCTGTTGTCACAAAGAGATAGACCAACTAGACAAAAAGTCAGCAAAGAAATAACACAACTGAATCATACCTGTGAGCAATTGGACTTAGTAGATGTTTACAGAGTGTTCCACCCAACCACATCAGAATACATATTCTTCTCAGCTGTACATGGGACAGTCTCCAAAATAGACCATATATTATCCCATGAAATATTCTTAAGTAAATGCAAAGGTATTGAAATCATTCTATGCATAATATCTGACCATAGTGCACTGAAATTGATAATTAATGGCAAAAGAAATTGTAAAACTTGCATAAATACATGGAAATTAAATAACAGCCTTTTGAACAACCAGTGGGCTACAGATGAAATTAAAGAAGAAATAAAGCAATACCTACAATTCAATGAAAATATAGAAACAACATACTGTAATCTGTGGGATGCAATGAAAGTGGTCTTAAGAGAGAAATATATAGCAATAAATTGTCATATCAAGAAACCTGAATGAGTGTAAATAAACAACTTAATGCTCCATCTCAAGCTTCTAGAAAGAGAAGAGCAAGCTAAATCCAAAGCTCATAGAAGAGAGGAAATTGTAAAACTTAGACCAGAAATCAATGCAGCTGAAACTAAAAAAAACAATATAAAGAATTAATGAATCAAAAAGCTGTTTTTTTGAAAGAATAAACAAAATTGACAAACCCCTAGCTAATCTTATCAAGAGAAAGAAAGAAAAAACCCAAATTCATGCAATAAGAACTGAAAAGGGAGAGATTACTACAGATCCCATGGAAATTCAAAAGATCATAAATACCTATGTTGAAAATCTCTACTCACATAGAGGGAAAAACACAGAGGAAACGGACATATTTCTGGAAACATATGAACTACCAAAGCTCAACCAAGAAGATTTTGAGCAACCTAATATCAGCTATTGAAATTGAAAATGTAATTAAAAACTTACCACCAAAAAAAGCCCAGGTCCAGATGGATTCACAACTGAATTCTACAAGAAATTTAGAGAAGATTTGATGCCAATACTCCTTAAACTCTTCAATGAAATTGAGAAGAAAGCAATCCTCCCTAAATCGTTTCTGGAGGCAAGTATTACTCTGATACCAAAACCAGAGAAAGATCCAACCAAAAAAGAGAACTATAGGCCAATCTCACTAGTGAACACTGATGCAAAGATTCTCAAAAATACTGGCAAATAGAATGCAGCAAATCATCATGAGCAAGTGGGGTTCATTCCAGGAATGCAGGGATGGTTTAACATATGCAAATCAATAAATGTAATACACCACATCAACAGAGCCAAAAACAAAAACCACATAGCCATCTCAATAAATGCAGAAAAAAGCTTTCAACAAAGTCCAACACATGTACATGATAAAAACCCTTCAGGAACTCGGAATACAAAGTGTCTACCTCAACCTTATAAAGGCCATATATGACAAACCAACAGACAACATTATAATAAATGGACAAAAACTGAAATCTTTCACTTTAAAATCAGGAACAAGCCAAGGATGTCCACTATCACCACTCCTTTTCAATATAGTTCTGGAAACACTAGCCAGGGAAATCAGACAAGAGAGAGAAATAAAAGGAGTAAAGATAGGAAAGGAAGAAGTTAAATTATCACTATTTACAGATGATATGATACTCTATATAGAAGGCCCAAAAATCTCCATTAAAAGACTACTAGAGGTAATAAACAAGTTCAGCAGTGTATCTGGTTATGAAGCCAATGCTCAAAAATCAATAGCATTCCTGTACATAAACAAAAACTCACTGAGAGAGAAATTATGGAAATATCGCCCTTTAAAATAACATGTAAAAAAATGAAATACTTAGGAATCAACCTAACTAAAAATGTAAAAGACCTATATGCTGAAAATTTTACTATACTGAAAAAGGAGATTTAAGAGGATATTAGAAAATAGAAGGATATTCCTTGCTCTTGTTTAGGAAGAACCAACATTGTGAAAATGGCCATACTCCCAAAACTGTTATACAGATTTAACACAATCTCAATCAAAATATCATTGACAGGGGCTGGGGATTTAGCTCAGTGGCTTAAGCTCCTGCCTAGCAAGCATAAGGTCATGAGTTCAATCCTTGGTAAAAAAAAAAAAAAAAAAAAATACCATAGACCTACCTCACAGATCTAGAGAAAACACTCCTGAAATTCATTTGGAAACAGAAGAAACCTAGAATAGCAAAGGCAATTCTAGGCAACTAAAGCAAGGCAGGAGACATCTCAATTCCTGACTTGAAACAGTACTATAAAGCCACAGTGATAAAATCAGCATGGTACTGGCAAAGAAATAGACCTGAGGATCAATGGAACAGATTAAGATGTAAGCACAACTACAAAGACACTCAGCCACCTGATATTTGACAAAGGGGCTAAACATGTCCACTGGAAGAAGGGTAGTCTCTTTAATAAATGGTGTTGAAAAAATTGGCTCTCTACATGCCAAAGATTGAAACTAGATCCATGCATATCACCATGCACAAAACTAAAGTCTAAATGGATCAAAGACCTAAATATTACAACAGAAACACTAAATCTACTGGAAGACAAGGTAGGGAGAAGTCTTGGAGACACAGGGGTAGGCAGAGAATTCATGAACAAAATGCAAACTGCATGGGAAACACTTCACAGAATCAACAAATGGGATCTCATATTATTGAAAAGTTTCTGCACTTCAAAGGAAATCACCAACAGAGTGAAAAGAAAACCCACCGAGTGGGAAAGAATTTTAGCCAGCAACCCCTCAGACAAAGGACTTGTGTCCAGAACATATAAAGAATTGAAAAACATCAAACCCCCCAAATTTAAAGACCTTCTCCAAAAATGGGCATCTAAGATGAACATACAGTTCTCAGAGAAAGATATACAAATGGCAAATAAATACATGAAGAAATGTTCAACATCATTGGTCATTTGAGAAATGCAAATTAAAACAACATTGAGATTCCACCTCACTCTGTAAAGAATAGCTGCCATCTAGAAATCAACTGATAATAAATGTTGACAAGGCTGTGGAGAAAAAGGAACACTGCTCCACTGTTGGTGGTAATGTAGACTGGTGCAACCATTATGGAAATCCATACAGAGAATTCTCAGAAGACTAGGATTGGAAGCCCCATTCAATCCAGCTATTCCCCTCCTGGGTATTTTCCCAGAAGAACTGAAGAGTTCATATCACAGTGATATATGTGCACCCATGTTCATAGCTGCACAATTTGTGATAGCTAAATCCTGGAAACAACCAAGATGCCCATCAACTGCAGAGTGGATGAAAAAGATGTGGCATTTTTATACAATGGAATATTACTCAGCTATAAAAAAGGATGATCTTGAGGCCTTCATAGGTAAATGGAGACAACTTGAAACTATCCTCATTAGTGAAATAAATAAGAATCATATTGATAAATATCATATTGTGTCTCTAGTGTAAAAAGTAAATAAGAACTACAAATGTAATAAAACCAAAATGTGTAATTGCTCTTGTAAAAAAGAGAGGAAAAGAAAGTGCTCTAAGGGATATAACTGCATGTAAGTTTGAGTGTGTAAAATAGATGGCCATATTGCTGAATCTTTGTTGGATCTTTGAGCAGAACTGTTTGTAGTCTGACTGTTTGAATGTTTACTATGTACCTTTTAACTTTGTAACTTGAACAGCTACATCCAGGATGACAGTATGTAATTTATAAACTATTGATTTCTTAATGGGGCTTTTTCTCATTTTCCTTTTTTTTTTCTTTCTTTTAGAATTCTGTATTGTTGCTACCCTTTTTTCTATTTTGCTTTTTTTTCTTCTCTTTAAATAAAATTTTAAAAATGTATAATTGCTATTGCAAAAAAAGAGGAAATAGGAAGCACTATAAAAGATATAGCTGCATGTATGTTTAGGTGTGTGGGATTGGTAACCATATTTCTAGGTTCTTGTTGGATTGTGAAACAGATCTGTTTGCACTCTCACTGCTTGAGTGTCAACTTTGTGTCTTTAATTTTGTAACTTGAAAAACTATTTCTAAAAGAACACTCCAACTAGTGATGTCTTACTGTTTATCTTCTTTTCTTGAAATTCTGTAATATTTCTATCCTTTTTCTGTTTTTTGCTCTTTAACTAAAAAAAAATAAAGTCCTATGTCACTTACACTGGTTTGTCTGATTGGCTGTATTCTGTTTTATTTTGGTTGGTTTTGTTCTCTTTAAAACAAAAATTTAAAAAAAGAAAATGTGGACAGCATAAAATGGCACAAACAAAAGAAAACAAGAGCTCTATAAATATAAAAATTAATGGTGATGTTTACAAGGTTATATAAACCTTAAAAGTAAAACCACATAATGGTAAAGAGAAGAAATGTGTGAACACAGAATACACCATGTTTTCAGGAAATCTAGGAATGTGCGACATATTTTGTATTCCTGAGTTCTATTTCTCTTACAACTGAAACTCTTAGTTTTGAAGCTTTTATCACTCAATTTCTTGAACCTTTCATTGACACTCTATCAATGTCAAAATGGATTTAACAGTGTATCTATTATGTAACTCTGTACTGCAAAACTTAAGATGATTAATAAAATGTGTCCTAATTATTGTTAAACAATTTATACATATTTTTGTGTTGATATGTCTTTTATGTGCAATAATTCCACAAGACATAACTCCACTGACTATACTGTATCTAGAGTTGGGAAACCATTTAGGCATCAAAAACTCAGGACTTGCATTTTCAGTAGAATCAATTGGCTGTCTTATATTCTTCTAAGGGTATCAGGAAACCAAGCTGACTACTGTTGATAATGTTAACAGGAATTGTTGGAAAGACAATGGATACCATACAAAATTATTGGATGTGCCAGAGAATCTGATTCAGAGCTAAGATCCAGAAATGATGGCTACAACTTACTGCAGGGCTGCCTCCATGGTCACTGCCTCCGCCAAAACACAGGTGCTTTTATTGGCACTGCTGATGGCAAATAAATAGAACCTATTTCGAATAAGTCTGCTGGCAGCATCAATATTAAAATCCCAAGATTTAGGCTTTATAACCATTTATTCCAACTAAATAGCTTCCACATGGACCTGTCTTTTTCAGGATGCCCTTAGTCAAACGGAACAAGAAGAAGTGTATTAGCCTGTTCTGGGCGCCATATCAAAATACTATATGCTGCAGAGCTGAAACTACATAAATTTATATTCTCCTGGTTCTGAAAGCTGAAAAGGACACATACCTGGGATCTGGATACAAAGTAGACTGGGAAGGTGGAATTTTGTAGGAAATTTCCCCAATACAGTGCTATAATGATATTTTGGCCGCATAGACGAGAATGTTGCCGTAAGATTATATTGACAAGTGTGAAGACAATTAAGGTTGTGTGAATTCACTGCATGCTATTAGCACACACTAAGACAATATCATCTATTTCTCAGAACATGTTCCCCTGGTTAAGTAACATATAACTGTAATAAGGTTGAAGGAACACTGCATAGAGAAAGCATATGACAAATGCTCCCTGCATTTCATAATTAGAATTTTAAAATATAACATACCGAGCTATAGCCTTCATCAAACAAAGCTCTTTATTGGCAAAATGTAGCCTATAACCTAGATAAATGATGCTCAAATGTGTAATGATCTATAAATGGGATCTATAAAAAAAAATCAAGCCATTGGGGATGCTTAATTCTTATAAATAAGAGCAGTGTTGAAAGAAAAAGAGCCGGGGGAAGGAGGAAGGGGGCAGGGTAAGGTGAGGGACTTGACTTCGTGGGAAATGTAGATCCATTTTCTCCGTCATATTAAAAATTTCTGCCAAAGATTTTAGAGGGAATTTTGTAAACCATGTTAATTAGTAGGGGGCAATGCTTTCTTTTATATTCCACATAAATATTTATTCAAGTAATTTTTCTTTATTAAAAAGCACAGGAAACTAGATATAAAAGACGTAACTTTAAACTGGTTTTTTTTTTCCTAAAATTGTGACTGAAAGCTTACAGTTTTGATGTGTGGTTTCCTAAGTTTTTCAAGAATAATGTAATCAGGGAAATGAGGAAAATTCTGACCTGCTCTTGGAAGGAAGAGGAAAAACATATACCTGTGTCTCTGAAAATCAGGTTTCCAACAAAAATAGTTTCCACAAGTCCCCAGGGAGAAGAGCACCGACTAAGGACACATGGTAGTGGGTGCCCCCTGCAGAACTAGAAGAGGGGCTGACACAGGATCCCAGAATCATCCCTCACTGACTTGACCACCATAAATCAGTCTCTCCTGAGAAAGAGTAAATACCAAATCACCAAACACCTGAAATGTCTCAGCAACTCAGGCACAGCCTACTCTAATTCTGCAGGGTGGGAGCATCTTGTGAAACAGAGGTGTGAGAAACCAACACACCTGCTACACTTCATCCTTATAGCACTGCAGGCAGCTAGCAAACTGTTACCCCATCACCCGATCCGAGCCCCTCAGATCAGGTGGCTTCTCTCATTTTCTTAGCCTGGCACACTTCAAACAACATGAAGTCAAAACATGTTGATGGCATTTTTTTTTTTTTAGTCAGTGTTCCCAGAGGCAAAACAAAACTATTCTAATTTACTTAAGGTCACTTTTGACCTTTCTATTTCAGATCACAGCAGGGAATAAAATAATAACAGAGATTTTCTGTCTTATTTTGCATCAGAGAAGTCACACAATGATTTCAATCTTACCTTTATCAATTATATCGGTAACCTCTATTAACTTTCTCCTTTCTTTCTAATCTATTTACTGTGCTCTTCATTCTTTCTCCTTGACAGAATGCTGGAGGAAGTTCATCTTCTGGCTGTGTCCTCATGTGGCCTTTCTTTTAAGTGTGCAAGAGAAATGGAGAGAAACAGAAGCTGCTTACTTATGCTTAAAAGTTGGTGAGAGTGAAAGATTCCTTTCTAGGAGGACTCAAGATTGTAGCTGAGGAGTCAACTTGTATTCACTGGGACCTGAGTTTCTCTACTGTTATCCAAATTAATGCATCTCTACTTTGATATGGATTATTATAGAATCATCATAAAGAAAATATAGTCATCTGATCCAAATAAATTAATCTAATTTCTAATCCTTACCCTGCTGGGTTGTAGGACTTTTGACTCTGGTGTGCTCTCTAAGTGTCGTTGGACTTTCTTAAATATCTTCACTTTTTAACAGATGGATGTGACTCAAGATATGGTCCAAGGGCCATCATAAACATCCAGGAGTGATCAGGGTGCTTGCCTGCTGCAGGCAGCCAGCATGAGTAGGGAGAAACAGGCAAACCAGCCCCTGCACGCCTGCCACCATCAGAGCACTTGTCTTCTGTGGGCAGCCAGTGTGGCCAGGGAGAAACAGTCCAACTTGCCCCTGCATGCCTGCCACCATTGGGGCATTTGTTTGCCTCACATAACCAGTGCAGGCAAGAAGAAACAGCCAGGTACACCCCATGCATCCATAGGACACCTTTGGAGATGCTTTCTTCTAGCAACCAGCCTGCAAGGGCCAGAAGAATCAGACAAACACTGCTGTGTGCATGCCACCATCGAGGGAGTCTCAGAGTAGGCCACAGGCTGAGAGAAGAAGCAGGCCACCACCATGCACTCATTACCATGGGGGAGCTGCAGTGTAGCTGCACCAGTCTGAAGAAGCCCATCCCACACCCCACTGCCTCCCTGGGAGCCTACGTGCCTGGCCCACTCCCCTACACTGTGGAGGGGCAGCCAAAGAAGGAAGCACCTGGGACCATACAACCAGCTTGTCAGAAGTAAGCCAGAAAATGTCAAGACAAAAGAACAAAAAGCCATCTCAGATTCCCCAACACATACAGAACCAGCCTGGGAGATATGGATATGGAAGAAAATGGAATTCACACATCTGCAATCTCTGAAATTGTAGCAACTGAAGTAAAGAAACAACTTCATGAGGTTGTAGAAGTAATCAGATCAGAAATACTATCTCTGGTAAAAGAATCAATCACAAATGTAATGAAAGAATTGCTGGGCATATCTAAAGAAGACAGATTTAAAAAAAAAAGAGGCACAAGAAAATAATGGAAACCTTGAATAAACAATATAGGAAAGAATTATAGTGCATGAAACAGATTCAGAGGTAATCCAGGAAACTAAAAACTCCATTGAAAGCTGGCAAAACCACTTGAAAGAGACTAAAGATAGACTTTCACACCTCAAAGACAGGAATGCAGCCAGCAATGGTGAAAGGAAAGACCTTTCAAAAATAACAAGGAATCAGGAAATTACAATTTGATAGCTGCCAGATAATGCAAACAAAAAGAGTTTAAGACTGATAGGTGTAAATGAAAAAGAAGGGATCAACAAAAATCACATAAAAAGGCTATTTTCAGAAGTAACAGCAGAAAACTTCCCAATCAGGAGAAAAGGATCTGGCATAAAGACAAGCAAGGTTTATAGAACTCCTACTAACCAAAACCAAAATAAATCTACACCCAAACACAATAACTAAGATCACAAAAATTCAGCACAGAAATAGAATTAAAGACTCTTAGAGAAAAGAAACGGATCAGCTATAAAGAAAAACCCATCAGAGTCATGACAAACTTCTCAACACAAACCATCAAGTTAAGAAAAGTTTGGAGTGAAGTTTTTCAAATCCTGAAAGAAAACAAGTTTCCAACCCAGAATGATGTACCCTGCAAAAGCATCTTTCAAAATTGATGAAAAAATAAGATATTTCCATAACAAAGAACAACTGAAGGAATTCATGACCAGCAAACCAATCCTACAAAGAGTGCTAAAGGATACTCCAGAGAGAGAGAAAGATGGCCATGTTCCAGGAACAGCAACAGAGGGAGATCTCCAAACAGGGCAGGCAACTGAACAGGAGAATAGCATGACAGAGATGAGGCAGTGCAGGCCAGTTGTAACTGTTAATGTAGATGGCCTCAACTCACCAATAAAAAGAAACACAGAAAGAGTGGATCAAGAGTCAAGATCCACCAACTGCTTTATAAAAGAAACACATTTAACTCTAAAAGAAATTCTTGGACTGAAAGTCACAGGAGAGAAAGCAATTGTTTCAAGTGACAAGAAACCAGAAAAAAGCAGAAGTAACATCCTTCAAGCACAGAATGGATAAGAAAGATAGGGTATTTTATTATAACGGAAAGCTAATCAGCTATAAAGAATGATAATCTCGAGGCTCTTATAGGTAAATTGATGCAACTTGAGATCATGCTCATGTATGGAACGTTTTGGACTCATAAGGGTGAACATTGTGTTATCTCCCTAGCACACAAATCTGAAAGAGTTAGTGGGATCCAAATGGTACAATAGACATTGTGAAAGTGATAGGGGAGGAAACGTCTAAAAAGGGAAGGTGGTAGTTACTGTTAATTTCCTATTTTCTTGTTTTGAATCATTTTCACTTTTTTTTAGGTTTGGTTTTATTCTGTCTTATTTTATTTGATTTTATCATGTGTGATGGTATGATCAGTTATTTTGAAGATAATAAGATATATATTATCATAGTCATTGTTGACTTTGTATTATTTGGTTTTGAAGTCCCATAATGCTTCCATTGTTATGCTTTGTTTTGATTGGTTTTATTTTGCTTTGTTTTGTTTGTTTTTATTTCATCTGATAGTATGGACAGCTATTTTGAAGATAACAAGAGGCATTATAGTCACCATTTTTGATTTTCTATTATATTGATTTGAAGTTTTATATCACTTTCATTGTCCTATTTTGACTGAGTTTATTGTTTTATTTTGTGTGATTTTATTCTCTTTAAAATAAAAGAAAGAAAGAAAGAAAGAAAGAAAGAAAGAAAGAAAGAAAGACCCAGGAGTTTGTAAAAATGCAGAATCTGGAGTCCCACTGTAGACTAATAAATGACAAGCTTCTCCACAATACGACCAGGTGGTTCCCATATTCATTATAATCTGAGAAGTGCTGGTCCTGTACACCAGTACACAAAGCTTCAAGAGTACTCACTCTGAGTCATGCACCAGTAACTGAGGATATGACCTTAGACGATACGATTAGGAAGAATGATCTATCAAAATGACTCCCACAGGCAGTCAGTCAGTAAGACTCTTCATCTCAAAGCATTTTTTCCTTTAAGGATAAACATTTCATGTTGAAATCTGAATAATTTTGTTCAATATATACGCAGTTAAAATTAGGTAACGCCAAAGTCTTTATTTTGCAAGCACAGCTTGAGAGACGAGCATTGGGGTGGTTATCAAATATATTGTACCTACTCATATCAGCCAAAATTTATTGACCCTCTGCTGTGCTGAGGTGATTAGGCCCAGCTTGTGGTGCCTTCTGACCATGCAGGTACTCATCTACAGCAATGTGACAAGGGGGTCCCACATTTGGACTCAGTAATAACCATCAAACACTAGATACCTGATCCAAACCCGAAATGTTATGTTAAAATTATGACTTATCTCTGCATTGGTCTGGCATGTCCAATATGTGACTTACAAGCTGTCCCTCCTTTTTTAAATTTTGTTATTTGTATACATTAACTATATTGTACATTTTATATGTGGCCCAAGATGATTTATCTTCATTTAATGTGGGCTGGGCCAACCAAAAATTGGATGAGCCTAGATGGTACCAAGCATTCTTTTGCTTATTATCTGAACTTAAAAAAAGGAAAAAAAATAAGGAATGATTATACCAAAGTGTTCCAATATAAGGTGTTATCAAAAACTGAAATATTCTATTAAATGGTTTGAATATTACTGGAGTAGAAAGGTAAATTTTATCTGTGCATTCTCTTCCTACCTAGAACTTGTGTACAGACATTCTGCAATTATTGTGACTGCAATTAGGAGCAGGAAATACAATAATTATGCTAAAATATAACTGCTGGTGAAGACTTCTGATGTTTTGTTCATTCTTCTAGCACATATTTATTAAGTTCCAACTAAATTCTTTACCAGTTACTATTTGAGTTCCCCAGGAAAAGAAGCCTGCAAGGACAGCTTATGTCCCGTCTTTGATTAGGATATGGACTATTTAACTCGGGAAGTAGGACAGATAGAAAAGGCATAGAAGAAATAAAGAAAGAGAATAGGTGTGAGTTGATTTTGACTGTCATCAGATATGTACCTCTAAGCCTGGAAGGACCATCTTCAAAGTGCCCATAAGAAATTCAGCATCTCAGGCCTGTCCTCCCAGATTCTTTTCCTTCTCCCACTGCCAAATGAATTCCCTATGAATATTATTAGCTTTGCTACACTTTCTGATTACATATGGGTGGGTGGCAGAAGTAGGTCCCACCAGTCTCATCACTTAGAAGCAACAAGTGAGCTCAACAGGAGAAAGAGAGTTGCTCCCAGGTTGGGCCTGCAGGAAGTTTATCATCTCAGCTGGGATGGGTTTAGCCCTACTGGGCACCAATATTTCTTGACAGCATTAGCAGAATTTCCTTTACACACCCATTCATGTATGTCCAGGCTCTGTCCTCAGAGTAGGATTACAAAAATGAAATGGCATTCTTCCTACCCTCCCAGAAATTATATTGTAATAGGGAAACACATAAAAAATAAAACTTGTCCAGTAATAAAAAGGGAAACAGACAGAAACAAAAGAAGCCTATTAAATCTCTCGGCTGGGGTCAGCCGTGAATTGAAAGAAAATATTGAATGGGCCAAGAAGTAACTGAATGAGTAAGGATTAAGCAAT
The DNA here is from genome assembly GCA_004027455.1 of Hydrochoerus hydrochaeris. Classification (NCBI taxonomy): domain Eukaryota; kingdom Metazoa; phylum Chordata; class Mammalia; order Rodentia; family Hydrochaeridae; genus Hydrochoerus; species Hydrochoerus hydrochaeris. The sequence continues at coordinate 30,194 of PVLA01011305.1, forward strand.
GATAGAGCCTGAGAGGGAGGCCTTGTAGGCTGAGTTTGCAAAGAGGTGATGATACACATAGTGCAAAGAAGAAGTCCGTGTTGTGGAAGATTCACACGGGAAGAGAGGAGAACAGTAGATTAGGGAGAACCATTCCCAGAGACCATATTCACTGCTGCTTTAAGTCCTATGAGGAAAGTGATATTTATGCCAAAAGTAATGGGGAGCTATTTAGAAAAATAATTGAGCAAGAACTGAGTTGATAAAATGCACATGTTAAATAGATTACTCTCACTGAACTGGAGAAGATGAACTAGCAGGTTGAAAGCAGAGGATAAGCTGACTAGAAAAACGACTAATAAAATCCTTGAGCATCTCTTCACCCTGATTCATATGACTGTTGAAAAGATTAAATGAAACCATAGCTGTGGATAGCAGAGGAAATTATAAAATGCCAGACCTGTGTAATAGAGAATGAGGATGAGGTGATCATAATAATGCTGCATTTCTACTGTCCTTTCTCCAAGAAATGTCCTTACCCAGGACTAGCAGTTCCCAGCCTCCACAAGATCTGTTCAGTAGCCTGGGAGATGGGTGTTTATGGTTTGGAGAAACTGTCCAGCTGATCCTAATAAACACCACCCTAATGAACAGTTTTCTATTATTTTGCAGAATTAACAATCTTTGAAAATTAGTGCAAGCCCAGTGATGCAAGCCCAGTGATTTTTTTTTTCCTTCATGGGGTTAAGTAACAATTTTGTCTAGAGATTATCTGGGGGTCACCCAAGCCTGGATGTTTTCAGCTCAGAAACACGACAAGAAAAGATAACAAAAAGTTGACATGCCTAACACGCCTCTTTCCTCTGGGGTCTGGTTAGAAATATCCTGCCCCAGTTTTTCAGCAGCTGTAGCTTAAAATCTTCTAAGTCTGCTGAGAGATAATGTCATTTTCCTTAAACCAGATGGATTCTATTCCTGGGAGATATGTATAATTTTTGTTTTCTTCAAAGGCCCAGAGGAATCAAGAAGTCTGGCAGGATACATGCAATTAGCGTTTGCGTTTCCACTCAGGTACACAGTACACCTGAACGAAATTGCAGGCAGTGTAGTGAGGAGCCAGATGGACTTATACTTAATTTGATTTCACTGGATTGGCTTTTTAAATTATGGGACTACGTTTTGATTTTCTTCATGTCTTTGGTTAGGCTTCCACAGGCTCTCAACCTGATGAGAAAGCAATGATTTCAAATGGCAACTTGGCAAGTCAAACTTAAAGTTAAATGTAGAGATACATCCCCATACCATAAAGGGTCACCAACTAAGGGGTACATTGAACTCTAGAGAGCTCCGGCATCTCAGAAAAAACATGCATAAATAATGGGATAAGTCTTTTAAATAGAAACTACCTTATAATTATGTTCCATACCTTATTTCATAACCCCTTGTATAGGGATCTATGCCTATCCATAACAAGAATCAACTAAAGCTTGTTGACTCCAATCTTTCATCCTACTTATAAAATTGTGAGGCCATCCTAATTATGGAATTAAAACTTCCACACAATGCCTGGCTCTCTACTCCATAACGCCAGCTAATATTCTGACATCAACATAAATGCATTCATTTGTTCATTTGAGCATCTGATAGTTAGGCACTGAATTTTCTGCTAAAAGAATCTTTTACATTGTCCATTCTCAAGCCACCCCTACTCTTATCAGTAAATTTCATCCACCAGTCATTCCTGCTTTGTCTTAGTTACTTTTTGTGTTGCTGTGACAAAATACCCAACACCTAAAGTTAAAGAAGGAAAAGTTTATTTTAGCTCAATTTGTAGAGGCTTCAGTTCATAGTCATCTGACTCAAAGGCATGGTGGCATGGCAGAGGGACAGGGCAGAAGGGAAAGAGTACATGCTTGGCAGTCAAAAGGCAGAGATCCTGCCTTCCATCTGTCTCTTCGTATTCCATCTGGGCCACCACCCCTTTTGTTGGTGCCACTCACTCTCAGGGTGGACCTTCCCATCAGCCAAACTCAACTATGTTAAGCCAATCACAGAACTAATTTAATTATCACACACCCTAGTCCGAGGCACATCCAAAAAGCCCCACTTATGAATGAGTAAGGCTTTGGGAGGAAGTCTATGCCCCAGATTAACTAACACATATTACTGTGTGCTAGATTCTTGTCTCTCTAGACCTGACCTTTCTTATTCACCATGCAGCACTCTGTCCCTGGAGAGTGACTGCTGTGGTTATGCTTGGCCCTCTGCTCTCTTCAATTCTGACTGAGTTGGTCAGCAGGGAGCACTAAAGATGATTGAAGGGAGTGGGGAGCAGGATTTAGCTACCTGCTCCATCCCTGCCTGCAGGATTGCAGCAGGTCAGTTTTCTTTTTTTTTTTTCAAATCCATTTTACTCATAGATAAAAAGAAAGAAAAGAAGAAGAAAAACTACAACAAAAATTTAAAGTATGTCAATCAGGACACAACAATGGTATATGCATTGCACGTTGTCATCCCCAAACCATTGACCCAGAGCACAAAACATCTGCCTTCAATTGTCCAAATAATACCAGCACAGATCTTTCTCTTCAGTGAACTCAGAGAAATCTGTAGTATAACTATCTTAACTATTTTTTTTTTTGTACTGGGGATTGAACTCATGAGCTTGCACTTGTTAGGCAGGCACTTAAGCCACTGAGCTAAATCCCAGCCCTATCTTAACTATTTTTATATACATATACATACACATATAGATATGTTTTTTTTTCTTTCAGCTTGTCACACTAATGAAACAAAACAATGTTTACATGTGTGTCTTATTTATTTCACTAATGAACATGTTCTCAAGGTACATCCATTTCCTATAAAAGTGTCCAGTTTAACATTCTTTATGGATGAGTAATACTCCATTGTATAAAAACTACCACATCTTTTTATCCATTCCTCAGTCAATGGGCATTTAGGCTGTTTCTAAGATCTGGCTATTATAAACTGTGCTACTATAAACATTGGTGCACATATGTCACTGTATTTTGATGTTTTTAATTCTTTGGGAAGATACCAAGAAGGGAAATAGCTGGTTTGAATGGGACCTCCAATCCTCGTTTTTTGAGAAATCGCCACACTGATTTCCCAGTGATTGCACCAGTCTACACTCTCAACAATGGAGAAGGGTTCCTTTTTCACCACAGCCCCATCAGCATTTGTTATATACTGTTGATTTCTTGATACTAGCCATTCTTTCTGGGGTGAAGTGGAATCTCAGTGCTCTTTTCATTTGCATCTCTCTAATGACCAGTAATGCTGAACATTTTCTCATGTATTTATTTGTACTTCTTCGTTTGAGAAGTATGTATCCAACAAACATGTCCATTTTTTTGATTGGGTCTTTGAATCTTGGAGGACTTTTTTTTAATTTTTAGTTCTTTATATGTTCTCAATAGTAATTCCTTGTCTGAAGAACAGCTGGCTGCAGGTCAGTTTTATCTCTCCACGAAATCCTAACTATATCAGGCAGTTCTCTATACATCAATTGTTCGTAGCATGCTTCACTGTTCTCTAACTCTAGCTCTAGCTCTATCTGATTTTCTTTCTCTGGATTCCAGTAACCACTCCCTCTTCTTTTCATACTTCAGAATTTAAGCAACTAACTTCATACTCCCAAGAGGATTCTTTGCTTTGCCCACACCATACCACCACACCACTACCAAAGCACATTAGTAGACAGTTCAGAAAACATAGCAAGCACTCTTTTATATATTCTTCTCTTAAGGGTTTTATGGCTTAATAAGGTAAAGGAAGAAGCTTAATTTTCAGACTCATAGTAGGGAGAAAAGGAAATAGTACCTTCTCAGCACCTACAAAGCTGTAAGGGGTACCTGGCAGCAAAATCGTAGTGTTTTCAAAAAATGAGGAAAGGAAGTATATTGCTTTTCTATTATTTCTGTAACAAATTACTCCTGCTCTAAACTGAGTAGCTTAAAGCACCACAAATTTATCATATGGTAATTTATGGAGGTCTTAAGTTCATAATAGGTCTCCCTCCGCTGAAATTAAAGTGTCCTTGGAGCTGCATTCCTTCTGAGGTCCTAGCAGAGAATCTTTCTTTGTCTTTTCCAGCTGCTAGGGGCCACCCAGCCCATGCCTATGTCTTCCATCTTCAAAATCAATAGTAGCATCTTCTCATTTCTCCAACCCTAATTCTTCTACCTCCCTTTTCTACATTTGAAGATCCTGTGATTTCACAGAACCCCACCTGAATAATTCAAGATGTTTTTCCTCTTTTCAGGTTAGGTGTCAAGTTTTCTTAATTCCCCCATGCAGTAATATATTCCTGGGTTCCAGGAATTAGAATGCAGACATCCTGTGAGTGAGCTGCCATTTTCTGCCTACTACAGAAGAAAAAAAAAAGTGACATAAAGTTGACTTAATGAATTAAAATATTTCCCAGACTAGCACAAGACTCTGCAGATATTAATGCCACATATAAGAGAACCAAAGATGACATTTGAAAAGGAGGTTTGTATCAGCAATAAGCATTACAAAGGAGGAACGCCCCCAAGGAAGATATTATAGTGCTGAATCTAAGAAGAAACAGGGTCCTGGAGTGCCCATCCACTAATGTAGCACATGTAACCCACCGTGTAATCCAAGGTAGATTAATTTTATATGTGTTTATGAAGAAAAAGAGAAGGTGTACAAATATGAGATAATTTTCCCAAGGTCACACAGTTGCAAAGTGGCAGGGGTTGGAAAACTTCCAGAACTTTCTGGCTCCACAGCTTACCTTCTTTCCACTATAACAGACCAGAAGACGCAAATTTTTCTAATGCGGGATGACATATGGTGCAGATCCTAATTATTTCAAGCTCTTTGTTTTAATAAATCTTCATCAAATTATACTAATCTCCTGGGAAGGTATAGATCTGTGGCAGGTCCCCAAGCTGGGCAGCAGTTCATTTTCAGAATTACCACAACCAGAACTCTGTAGAAACATACAGAAATACAGAACTCTGTAGAAAAATATTGTTGCTGAACAGTCAATCTACAGACAACATGCTTTATACATCCACAGTAACTTTTGTGTCTCTGACAAGCAAACAGTTATTTGCCAAGACTAGATAAAAATCTCTAGAAGAATGATCTAAGACACACCCGTTTTTACCAACTTCTAGAAAGTCTTGATTTTAAAAGTGTTGGAATAATCAATCAGAACTTGAAATAAGCTACTATAGTGTTCAGTTTTCTGTCACTGTGACCAAATGCCCAAGAAAAACAACTTAAAGGAGAAAAGAAATATTTATTTTGGCTTACAGTTTCAAAGATTTCAATCCATGGTCAACCAGGAGCAAGGCAGAAACAACCTAGTGGAAAGAGTTGATGAAGAAAGCTGCATACCTCAAGGTGGTCGGGAAGCAGAGTAAAAGGGAAAGACCCAAAAGGAAGGGGCTTGGTAGCAGATACACTCCCCAAGGCCACACCCCATGGCCCACCCCTTAGTCTCCTAGGCGTTTCTCAAACCAATGGAGTCACAGTCAAGATTAACCATCACAACGTGTTTCAGTGTGATAGGAAAGCATTCTTCTGGAAGATAGATCATATGGTTCAACCTTGGTTTGAAAGCTACAGCGCCTGGGAAAGGGCGTTGCCAGTCAGATTTATCACGGTGGCTAGGTAAGCATTGTAGGTAAGATTTACATGCCAATAGGGCTGTATCAAATCTCATTTATCTTCTCCACGTTGTCTTAACTTTGGTCTTTTTATTGTTGTTTAAGCGTATTTACAAAAACTTTAGTTCATGTCAGGTCTCAAATGTCTGTGATATATTAAGTCTTCCAATGACTGCAATGTGTGTACGGTAAACAAAAAAATATGAGAAACATTTCATCTAGGAGTAATTTCTAAGGCCACATCTTGAATTTCTATAGAAACAGAACTTTCCATCTCAGAAGAAGAGCTAGCAAAAAGAGCCCTAGAATCTTTTCTTTCTGAGTGCTTCAGATTCCCCTGTTCAAAAATCGAGTTTAAAGTGTCTTTCATTTATATCTCTTGCTCTTCCAATTCCAAAACTTTAGATGAGGCAGGAAATACAACTTCATCTTCAATTTCATGTAGAAAGCTACAAATTATGTTGAATCCATAGGAAAATCATTACCTTTTGTTTGTAGTTCTCCTACTCTGCCTCTGTTTTCTTCTTTCCTTGTTCTTTTTTTGAATTAGAAAATTTCTTGTCATGCTGAAATTCTTCCCAGTGTGACACTTAAATTTTAACACTGTTTTACTGTTGCCTTTTCATCCACATGTCCAACATTATTTTAAAATATAACCTGTGTTCCATGAGTTTTTCATAAACTCTCTAAAAAACAATGTAACTATTCAGTTACAGACTGGCCCTTTAAATGTCCATTCCAAAAATCCTGCATTCATTTTTAGATTTTGAGGGAAAGTCTGAACCAGTAATTCCTGAAAGTTCTTCCAGAATCAACTGCTCTACTTTCTCCTCCCGTCACACTCTGTATCCTCCTGACTCAGCTGGCTGCTGCTGCCTTGGGCTAGCCCATACTTGCTGTTTCAGTCACTGCTTGCACCTGTGCAGAGCTGCCATCCTGAGTACAGGCAGCCCAGCTTAGGTCTCTGCTCCTTCTTGGGCTAGTGGGCAGTAGTCTGTACGGGACCATCTTAGGCTACCCCACCGTTCTCACAGTTTCTGGATCTGAAACTGCAATTCCAAGCAATACGTTAGTGGTCATCTGTCCACTCAGGACAGCCCTGTTTCTAGAGGCCTACTGTTCCTGTCCACATGAGCCATTCAGGATCTGTAGTGTTGCCTGTTCTTTGCTGTTCTTTGATCCCACCTCTTGTCTATTTCCTTAGGACACGCCCTGTGGCCCAGGCCTAGTCACATATCACTATCCCCAACCTTTTCCCCAGCCTGTGAAAATATCTTGCTAAGCTGACATGCAAAACAACTGCAGATTTGTTTTTTTGGCTGGCAAATGTGACCTTTTGGTGCCAGCTCTAGGTCTCTACCTGGAGCTGATTTGCAAACTATCACTTTATTCAAAGAAAAGAAGGCAATGTAAAACTCGGTAGCTGTAATTCATTTTATCCATCTAAATCTATGGATATAAAGTTTAGCTTATTCAAATTTCAAATTTCCTATTATGTTAATTTTCCCCCTTCAAAATCGTTCCCCAGTTCTCAAGCTGCAATAAGACCCATAAACTGGCATCCAATGAGAAAGAGCCCCTCTCATGTACTGCCCTCTGAGTCTTTGTTGGCTTTCTCTGATGTATTTCACATCTTTCCTGGTCACTGAGCATCCAGTATTGGTGCCCACTCAACTGTGGTTGGTTCCATCTGGTCATTTGGGCACCTTATGACACCAGCTGCTACAATCTATGGCTCTTGCCAAATCTTCAGGGTTGAGGCTCTCAAATGTGACCTTTCTGTGCCAGCTCCAGACCTATACCAAGCCACTAATTCCCTGGTAATTTCTGTAACACTTGGGAACCAGGGTGCTCTGGTTCCTGGAATATGCAGAGTTTCATGATGAATTTAAGTGTCCAAACACGCAGGTACCTTCTTGAACAAGAAACCAGATTGCCATGTAAGAAAATGGTTCTTATTGGGTCAAGGATATAGCTCAGCCGCATAGTGCCTGCCTGACAAGGTCAAGGTCCTGAGTGCAATAAAATTATTGTGTGCAAGAAAGTGTTTGTTGGAGGATTTTAAAAATATGATCCTGTTACAATGCTACCTGAAAGTACTAACTGCCAAAAACACTTATTTGAACCTTAGTACTCCCCTCTATAAAAGGAAAAGCTTGTGCATTTCTACTCCAAAATCCTTTCCATTTTAAACTCAACTGTTTATAAATTCGGTGCTCAAGTCGCATCTAGGAAGAAGTCCAGTATTACAAATGGATATGTCAAGAGCAAGCTCATATGAAAGTAGACGACAGGTACAAACAGAGAATAGTAATTGTTGTTAGAAGCAAGGGAAACTAGCAAACAATATCTAGCAAAGTTGCCAGGAAAGAAAAATATGAAGAGATAACATTAAAGAACTTACTAACTGTTGTATCAAAAGGGCTTGTAAGGTGGTGGCAAGAGACCAAACACCAGGCAAGGATTAGCTAAGTGATATCAGTCACTGGGGAAAAATAGGAAAATGAAACAGAGAAAGGCAGGGTTCCTATCCTACAAAGAAAAGAGTAAGTGTCAGCTCACAAAGCCAGAAAGCACTTAGGTTCAGTAAACAAGACAGAAATTTAAGTTTTCAGAACTAGGGCAAAAGATCTAAAATCTGAAAGGTTAGGTTCAAGCTCCTCAAATCTTGCCTGCTTAGGAAGAAGTTCAAAAGTGTTTAAGCAACTGTCATCGGAAAATGAGGTCAAGTAACATAGCTGTGAGAGGAACAAGCTTGTGGAAGCTGGAAATGAGGCACAACCAGACTTAACTTGCAACATGCTTAGAGGATTCCATTATTATTATTATTGTGTGTGTGTGTGTGTGTGTGCACCAGGGATCGAACTCATGACCTCACGTTTGCCAAGCAGGCACTTACACTGCTGAACTAAACCCCCAGCCCCTCCATTATTATTTCTAATAAAGGAGTTTTTAAAGACCTGTAGCCCTTTTAAAACCAAACATTGTTTGCAAACTCTCCAGGAGACTCTTATTGTTTCATATCATAATTATAATCAACATATAAAGACCAAACAGTATAAATCTCTTCTAAAAATGCTCACGTCCTAGTCAATTATATTTTTACAACTTTTTATGATTGTGATATTATGTACATATGGACAATATACAAATCATAACGAGTTATTGCGACACACCTACACCTAAGTAACCTTCACCCATCCAAGTCACAAGTAAATATGGTGCTCCTCCTGCTTCAGGCTAAGCATCTCAATGCAGTTGCTAAATGTGTTTTAAGGAAGAGAACTGCTCCCACTAAGAATCAGAAGCTAATCTTAAAATGGTCAAAAAGTGCAGGAATCAGTGCAAAAGCTAATAGGAAGCCAATTATAAATTAACAGTTATACAACTCTAGGCTTTCAAAGGGAAGGAGGTTAAAGTCAGAATGCAGTCAGGTGGAAAGAAGGTAATCTTTTCACAGAAGACCACAATTTATTCATGCTTTTTTTTTCCACTTATGATATGCAGATGAAAGGAGCCCTAGAGTGTTATTGGAAGGTGGACTGGAAGGAATTAAAAATGTATATAGTAAACTTAGGGCAACCAGGAAATATTTCTGAAAGAAGTAACAATTAACTTGTAGATATGGTACCTAGAAATGAAAAATTACGTTTGCTAGTCTTTTGAATTCAGACACATGAAGTAATGCAAACTATTACACTATGTACTGTCATTCAATTACCCTCCAAATGAGAGCCACAGCCAACTCAGCTCTGGGCGTGTTACTAATGAGATAAGCAGCCTGGTTGCCATGCATGCAAAGAGGAACAGCCATTCATACATAGCCATTATTGGCCTGTGGGATAAATGTAAATTAATGTAATTGGATGAAAAGGTACAAGTTAAGGACACATGAGCATAAGTTCTTATTATTTAGTGAAGAAGAGTCCTTTGCTGCCATAACTGGAGTATATGTAAATGTAAATATCTTCAGAGAAAGGAACTCTGTATTTGGAAACCTCTACATAAGTGATTCTCAAAATGCCACTGTTCTACCATACTGCTGCCATGGATTGGCAGGATCAGGAGCAACTAGAAATGTATAAATTCTTGAACTCACTCCACTAGATCTCAGACTCAGCTGATTTCCCATAAGACTTTCTATTTGACCAAGGAAATATTTACAGTCATATTCTTTAATTCCCAAATGGTATCTTTCTGATATTGACTTCTGCTTTGACTCTGTTACATGAGAGAAGTTTTTATGCATTCACTTATTAAATTTGTTAAGGACTTCTTTTATGTTTAATGGTTCAGGGTATAGTCAGTCTTGGTAAATGTTTCATGTGCATGTAAAAAAATATGTTCTGATATTATCTGGATGACGTGTACGATTGATACCAATTAGATCCTGTGTTAGTCAGTATCCCCATTGCTAGGCACAATACTTAGCACTCAATTTAAAAGAGGAAAATGTAGCTTAGTTCATAGTTTGGAAGGATTCAGTCTACAGTCAGCTGGCTTCAAGGCAGGGACATCATGGAAGAAGGGCACAATGAGAAACCTGCTTAGTTCATGGTGGTTGGGAAGCGGAGCAGAGGAGCAGAGAACAATGGGCAAGGGACCATGTATACAGCACCCCAGGTCGTGCCTCCCTGACCCACCCAGAGACACTTTAATAATCAGCTATGCATTTCCTAATCCAACTAAACTGACAAGTCCGGGTTAATCATCACAGATTCCTCTGATTGACAATCATGTTGAGGTCATCAATATCCTTGTGGATTGTCTAGTGGTCCTACCAATTAGGGAAACAGTGTTGTTTACCTAACTGCATGTTGTAGTCAGGGGTTGTAAAGAGAACAATTACAATAAAGAGAACAATTACAATCAGGACATAGAATTTATATTACTTTATGATGGTCACCCCGAGTTAAACACAAGAAAGAGCAGGAAATCTGTCCACAACACTAAAGACCCCAAATATTCAGCCAAAGGCCTGAATCCCACAGCAATGTCCTGCACGAGTTCAGTTGAAGACCCTGAGCTCATAACAGTGCCTCCCACGAGTCCAACTGGAAGTCTAGAGCCCACCAGAAGGACCACGCCAGTCTGTTTTACAAATCTGTGCTGGGAAGGAGCCCTTCCAGTAGGTTGAGGGTTCTACACTGGAACCAAGAAGTCACGCTCAAAATAGGGATCAGGGCTGTCCTGAAAAGTACCATCCTCAGAGAAAAGGAGGTCCCGAGCTCCTCCAACGATGAGAGACAAGGAGGTCCCGAGCTCCTCCAAAGATGTGAACAGTTGAGTACATGCCAGAAAGCCAGCGTTGACAAGCTTCTCCTGGAGATTAAACAGCACACATCTTCCCCTCCAAAGAGCAATGCTCAGTGTAATGAGCAGAGCGCCACCAGAGTGAACCACAGCCCTCTCACCAACAAGGTCCCCTGATGGTAATGGCTGAAATCATATTGGGAAAGCTGGTCATGACGAACTCCTTCAGAACTAACGGTCAAAACAGCAACACTTAGAACCCACAACGCCTAGCTCTTGTTCTCTAAGTTTCTATGCTGGCAAATTTCCTCAGGTGGGCCATCTACACTCTGCACCATGCTGATTTAATTCAGCTGGTGTTAAGTTGACCACCAGCTTTTAATCCATAACACTGCAATTATAGCTGGATCTGTTTTTACTTTTAGCGCAGTCATTTTGGCTTCGTGGATATTATGCTTTATATCTAGATGTCTCCAAGAGCCTCACATACTCATAGGGAGAGCTTCTGAAGAGTGTTTGGATTACAGAGGCTTAGAGCTAGCTTCTCATTAGGGCATAGGGTCTGGTCAGGAAAGACAGGTCTCTAGAGGTTTGCCTGGAAGAATTTGTCTCCCTTCAGGTTCCTCTTTTGATCTCCGCCTCCCTAGCACTATGTCCTGAGCAGTTGTCCTTAGCTGTCTCCCATCATGTCCCTTTGCTGTGTCATCCTGCCTTGGGGTCAGCTGACGGTGGACTGAAAGCCCTACTATCTGTGAAACAGAATAAATCCTTTCTCCTGTAAGTTGTGACTGTATTGGTTATTTTGTCACAGGAACAAAGGAAATAACTAAGACAATGGACACTGAATCGCTGTTGTGTGAACATTAACATTTAGGATTGCTGTAGCCAGTTATTGAATTGACCTTGTATTATTATTTACTATTCTTTACCTGTAATCTACCTTGCTTTACATTACTTCTTTTGATTAGTGTTAGTCTAGTGTCTTCTTTTTCATTCTGCTATGTTCAACCAGTCTATATAACGTTATGTTTGAAATTAGTTTTCATTGGCTATCCTATAATTGCATTGACTGCTACTGAACCCATTCAGTAAGGTTTTTATATCATGTATTATATTTTTAAAATTTCAGCATTTAAAGTAAATTTTCAAGCCTCAGTTAATCCTTCAGCTGGCAGCAGCCCTAGCTAACACCTTAGTGAAACTCTGTGAAGAGCGGCCAGGAGCCATAATCACTCATCCAAGCCACTGCTGGATGACTGGCACAGAATTTCTAAAACAATAAATGTTTGTTATTTTAAACCAGAGTTATGGTGAAGCTTAGTTTTCAATAGAGATAAAAATACACACTTTGTACTGTCTATATTAAATTTTACATGCGTATTGGGGACAGGAGGAGTTCATGTATTTATAATGAAATAAACCACTTTTATCAAATAGATTGCTTCTCAGGAAAATTATGCTCCAAATGTATAAAAACAGACTAGTTAAAATAACTACAAGGTGTTTTGCCCTTTTCTGGAAGAGGAAGTCTGTATTTCCCAATCTACTACAATGGAGATGAACAGTGTCCTAAAAATCTACCTTTATTTATTCTATAAATTATATCATCAGACCATTATGTTAATATATTTCTCTGACCAAAGTCCTTGAATATCAGTTACAGTTTGGTAGTGCAATGCTAGCTTCTTAAGTTTTCTGGTTTACACAGTCTAAGCTACTATTGTCCTCTAATCACAACTAAGAAATTGGAAACTACAAACTCCTATTGGCCAGAAATACATTTTTTATCCAAGAGATCTAGGCAACCATCTTATCAGAGTTAAATTTTTCTGTCTCAGGTCTCTGTCCATTGGAAAACTACTGAAGTGTTTGACCTCAAGAGCCCAAACTCTTTTCAGACTGAGTTGTAACTCCAAATCAAAACCCCAAATACTAAGACTATAATCATGAGGTCTCATTTGACCTGTTAATTAAAATCATCATCTCATGTCACAAATAATGTTTGTTATTCAATCACAGTTCCTTATCCATCATCTCATGTCACAAATAATATTTGTTATTTAATCACAGTTCTCTATCCAAGTGCATAAAATCAATAACAAAATGGACAAACATAAAACCTCTCCTTAAAAAAAATGCTTCTAAATACCTCTGGATATTTCAAAAATCAATGTTGCTAGTTTAAAAGCACCTGTTCCCAGCATAAACTACCCAGGTGTGAGGCGATGTTATAGTTTATTCTGGGACTAAAGAGATAATATCTGGTTGTTCTGTGTCTATGAGGTCTTTGTTATGCTTCTGTCGTTCAAAGTCATACAAAGGAAATATAATTTTTGTGTATCCATACACTTCTCAGACAGATGGAAGCACAGCAGGTAGGTAAATACTGGTGTTTTCTTCCACAAATGCCTTCAAAGGGAAGGTCAGAGATAAGATACTAAGCAAAGTGAATGCAGATTAGGTAGACCATCTGTTTAAATGGGATAATAGAGAAAATATCCATTGCTTTTCCAAATAGAATTTTCTTTTGCAAGTTATTGATGAGCATCTGCTTGATCCTCTGTTTCTTGCAGCATACAATGTTAGTTTTCTGGTTAAAATTAATAGCTTCATTAAGTACAATTAGCCACAAAGAATATCTCCTCCCTTCTTTCTCTTTGCAGTTTGCTGATCTTCCCGGCATCCAGGAAGTCATTAGAAACTAACCCAGTTTGAGAAGCAAGCCTGCTGGTCTTTTTATAGCCCCTGTGGTGCTGATAGAACCCAAGACCTTGTGCAAGCTAAGCTTATGCCCTACCACTGAACTCTATCCACAGCCTCAGGAGAAAGGCATTTTAATAGATGTAGTCTTCAAATTACTAAGCTATTCTTTCAAATCAGCGAAAAGTAGTTAGAATTTCCACAGATCTAATCAGGATTTTGAACAAACCACTCCCAGCAAGCAAAGGAGGAACCTATTTTGTAGGAAATAATGAAACCAGTCAATATAATTGTTGTATCACTTGCCCTGTTTCTTCTGTTTTGAAGCATTTGATGCTTTTCACTTCCTTCACTAGATAATTTCACTTCCTCAGTGTCTGTACCAGAGAACAACTTTGGCTTTCACATTTCTACTCTCTTCCTTCTCTTCTGACACATGTAGACCCTTCCATTTCAGTTATCTCTTTCAAACAGTAGTTAGCTGATCTTGGTAAGGTCGAAATCCAGACCTTACTCATGTGTTTTGTAAATTTTTTAAAATTTTATTTTAAAGAGAAAAAAAAGCAAAACAGAAAAAGGGGTAGAAACAATACAGAATTTCAGGGGAAAAAAAGCAGTAAGAAATCACTAGTTGATAAATTACATATTGTCTTCTTAGACCTAGTTGTTAAAGTTACAAAATTAAAGCATACAAAGTGGACAAACAAAGAAGTTCAATGATCCAGTAACAACTTAGCAACATGGTTATCAATCCTACACACTTAAACATACAGGCAGCCATATCCTCAGAGCACTTTCTTTTCTTTTTTTTACTTTTTAAGTCCATTATTTGCTTAGTTATATCCTGTTTCAGGTTGCTCAGTACCTTACTGATTTGTTTTGTTGTTGTTATATATTTTTTAATCACCTTATATAATTCTGTTGCCTTGTTTTTGAGTTTTTCCTCATCCATGATCCCTGGATCAGCTTTGGTGGAGTTGGGAGATTTTTGGAGGCATTTTGTTTCTTTCTTATCTACTTTTTTCTTTTGCAGGTAGCAAAGTACAGCAGAACAAGACAGAACAAACCCATGTGACCGCACTACAGTAAAACTACCACAGAACCTCAGAGCAGCTCACCAGGACATGAGCAATGGGCTCAATAGTACAGCCCATTTTGTTCACATTAGCTGTTCTTTCAATCAGGTAGAGGAAAATGGAAGGAAATATCGAACTTTTAAAAACAGAATATTAAATAAAGCAGTAACATTAATCAAAACAGAGCAAAATAGTGATAAAAATATTTGCCTTCAAAGAGATGGTAGAAGGAAATCTCCCTTACTTGCCACGCTGTATACATTCATCCTCCAAACAGATACTCAGACCGCCGGTGCTGACTTGCTAACGGGGCTGGGTGGGGGGGAGGATGGCACCGGCAGGGCCCCAGCTGCTTACAGGCTGGCCAGCAGGCCGCCTGTTCTCCTAGCACCCAAAGTTCCAACATGATGCAGAGCTCAGGAATTGCTGTTAGTTCTCTCCCTGGTGTGCCAATGGCTTGCCAGGCCCCCAGCTGCTCACCAGGGCGGCGAGTAGGCCACCTGTTCTCCAGCGCCCTTGTAATTTTTTATTGTATTCTCATCAATGAGTATGAAAGTCAGTGAAAAACTAAAGCATATGGTTATGATTGTTTTGTTTTGTTTTGTTTTGTTTTGTTTTGTTTTGTTTTGTTTTCAAAAGTGAGCTTTCCCCTATGTTTCCCTAATGGTAGAAGGTTGACCATTTGTGTTCACCTGAGAGTTACTGAGCTTTGGGAGGGCTGCAGTTTTAATTAGATTGACTTCACTCGATTAGTTCAGACTTCCTGGTGAAGCTCATATCAACGATCCATCGATCCAGCCTTTAGACTGTTACAGCATTTTGAAGTGGAAATGGGGTTGAGTCATATTTTTCTGATACTTCTGTCTCACATTTTGATGCAAAGCCTGAAGGATTACAGAATCTAAATACTAGGAAGATGTGCAAGTTCATGTATAATAAAACGTCTTCTTTCGATCCCCTCCTCTACACATTCCTGGAAAACACTTTGGTGGGAGGAGCTCTAGCAAAGTAAGGTAATGTTCAGGTCAAGTCTGGTTATGTTGAGACACCAATTCAGTTCACCATGCTGTCATTCAAAACCTCAGTTGGTTTCTCCTCACCCCCGTTACATATCTTCATATGTAAGCTGTAACATCTGGACCCACTCAGAACAGTCACTTTTCCTCAGGACCTTAATCTCTTGAGTATCAAACTGAGTGAAAGCTTCTTTGTTTTTTGGAGATTTTTTTTTGTTGTTTTGCCTTTTTTTTTTTTTTTTTAATACTGGGTATTGAACTCATGACCTCACGTTTGCCAAGCAGGTGCTCACGCTGCCGAGCTAAATCCCCAGCCCTTCTTGGTTTTCTTTATAACCCCTAAAAATATGATTTTTATATTATGTGTTTTTCCTTCTTGTTACCATAGTAACAAAGTCCTTTTGCATTTGGAAGCACAAATCTGCCACTATCAGAGATGCTGACTCATCTGCCTGTAGACACTACCTTGAGATATCTGATTTAGAGTAATAACTAGATCTGGTCAGAGTAATAACTAGAAGCTGTCTTATATTCCCTGAAGTCTGAGGCATGGATGTAATGGAAAATTTTCTCATCTTCTTAAGCTACTGGAAGTATCAGGTACTAGGACGCTTATGAAAAACATTCCGTCCTTTTTTAAGTGGACTTCATTACAAGTTTTAATACTGGTCACCAAGAGCTGGAGCCTCTTATTTATATTTTTAACTACCAAAATCAGACCTGTCTTTGAAATGTGCATAGCAAAGTCACATCTTTCAATTCTCCTCAAACAAGTTAAATGAACTTTAAAAATTAATGCATTCTTTCTCCATCATGTGAAACATAAACTCTGTCTACAATACTGACTAGCACTTAGTAAACACTCAGGACATGTTTTTAATGATGCAAGGATACTCTTACTCTGGTTTCTTCCATTTGTCTCCCATCTTTCCAAATCCTAGCCAGAATAATCATGATGTTCATTTTCATTTTATATTTAAAAACATTTTGGTAGTCAGCTTTGCCTACAAGTTCAAATGTCCAGTTTGTCACAATGGGCTTCACCTGTGTACTTTCAAGGTACTTCTTTGCATGTGTGTTCTGTGCAAACAAACTGAAGGAATGTTCTCTAAGTTTCCTGAATACGAAATTTGAATTTCAGTCTCTAGGTAATTTTGGATGCTACAAGTGGATGCAATCTTTTCTTATACACTCTTATCAAAATCCCATGCATCCTTCACTACCCATTGTTTTCCAATCAGAATTTATTGGTACATTTTATTTTTAAAAGAAGAACAGTGATGCAAAATTTCCAAACAAGATAATAGGAGAGTAACAATGGCTGGTATCTTGTGTAGTGTTATTTTGAAAGTCGTTGCTCAAATTACAAGCTATAGGCATGAAAAATAAATCAAACAACGTAAGTACAAGCCTTTCTTGAATGGAAATTAGTAGTATAACTAGGTTAACTATCTTGTATGTTTATATATATAATTTTTTTTTCCTTTTTCCTTTCTTCTTTTCTCCTTTCCCCATTCCAGTTTCTTCTTCCTTTTGAACAGTTTCTTCCCATTTTACATTATCTATTGTATATTTTGGATCTTATTTATTCTTTCAGTTTCCTACATTAGGAAGACAATATGATATTTACACATATAAGTATGATTTATTTCACTTATAACTATGCTCTTGGGCTGGGAATTTAGTTCAGTGGTTCAAGCACTTGCCTGGTAAGCTCAAGGTCATGACTTTGATCCCCAGTACCAAACAAAACAAAACAATGCTCTTAAGTTGCATCCAGTTACCTGTAAGTCTTATTTACCTTTCTTTATGGCTAAGTAGTACTTCATTATATAAAAATACCACATCTTTTTAGCCATTCCTTGGTTGATGGGCATTTGAGTTCTTTCCAAGATTTAACAATTACAAATTGCACTGCTATAAAAATGGGTGCATATATATCACTATGGTAAGACATTTTTAATTTTTTCTGGAAAAATACCCGGAAGGAGAATAGCTGGGTCAAATAGGACCTCTAATCCAAGTTTTGTGAGGAATCTCTACACTGATTTCCACAGTGGTTATACCAGTCTGTGCTCCCACTGACAGTGGAGAAGTGTTCCTTTTGCCCCAAAACTCCTCCAGTTTTTGTTATGGGTTGATTTCTTGATGATAAGTGATTCTTTCTGGATAAGATGAAATATTAGTGTTTTAATTTGCATCTCTCAAATGACCAAGAATGTTGAACATTTTTCATATATTTATTTGCTGTTTGTATGTCTTCATTTGGGAAGTGTGTATTCACCTCAGATGCCCATTTTTTTGAATTGGGTCTTTCAATTTGGGGATGTGATTTTTCTGAGTTCTTTGTATAGTCTAGACAGTAATCCATTGTCTGAGAAACAGTTGGAAAAACTTTTTCCCACACCATGGGTTAGCTCTTCATGGTGTTTTCTCTTTCTGTGCAAAAGCTTTTTAATATGATGAGATCCTAGTCATTGATTCTTTGTGATAGTTTCTGTGCATTTGAAATTTTATTCATAAAGTATTTACCTAACTCAATTTCTTAAAAGTTCCACCAATTCTGTTTTACAGCTGATTTAATATTTCTGTTTTTAATATTTAGATCTTTTATCCATTTTTATTTTAATTTACTGCATAGTGGAAGATATGGATACGAGTTTAATCTTCAGCATGTGGAAAGTCTGTTTTTCCACTATCATTTCTTCCAGCAAATGTATTTAGCTTCCTTGTCAAAGGTAAGGTGGTGGAGTTGTTTCTCCATCATTTTATCTTTCCATTGATATGTGGGTCTGTTTTTTGCCAGTATCATGCTGTTTTTATCATGGTAGTTTTGTAGTATAATTTCAAGTCTGGAATTGTGATTCGCCCTGTCTTGTCTTTGTTGCCCTGAATTGTCTTTACTATTCTAGGTCTCTTCTGGTTCCAAATGAATTTTAGGATTGTTTTCTCATATTTTGTGGGTATGCTATGGAAATTTTGATCAGAATTGCTTTCAATTTGTATAACAATTTTAGAAATGTGCCCATTTTCACTGTATGTGTTCTTCCTACCCTAGAAGAAGGAATAGCTTTTGATTTTCTGATATCCTCTTCAATCTCCTTATTCAGAGTACTGTTGTTTTCAATGTAGAGATCTTTTACTTCCTTTGTTGAACTGATTACTAGGCGTTTCATTTTTGGGGGATGGTATTTTGAAAAATGTTATTTTCCTAATTTCTGTTTCAGTGAATTTGTTGTTTGTGTATGGGACTGATTTTTGAGTGTTACTTTTGTATCCAGATTTGCTACTGAATTTGGTTATTAAATCTAGAAGTCTTTTGGTAAAGTTTTTGGCATCTTGTATGTAGAGCATTGTGTCATCCATAAAAAATGAAAATTTAACTTCTTTATTTCCTATTTTATTCACTTTATTTCTCTCTCTTATCTAATTGTTAAAGTTTTCAGAACTATATTGAATAAGAGTAGTGACAACACACATCCTTATCTTGTTCCTGAATTTAGAGTGAAAGCTTTTAGTTCTTTGCCATTTAATAAGACATTTGCTGCTAGTTTATCATAGCAGGCTTTAATCAGATTGAGATAAAGACCGTATATTCCAATTTTCTGTAGAGTTTTTATCATGAATGAGTGTAAGACATTGTCAAAAGTTTTTTCTGCATTGAAATGATAATATGGTTTTTATCCTTCACTTTGTTTTGCATTATGTTTATTGATTGTCATATGTTGAATGATTCCTAGGATGAATCCTATTTGGTCATGGTATATAATCTTCTTGATAACTTGATACATGCTATTTGCCAGTATCTTTTTCAGGGATTTTGCATCTATGTTTATTAAGGAGATTGGCCTGTAGTTCTCTTTCTTGATTGGGTCCTTCTCTGGTTGTGGTATCAGGATAATGCTTGCTTCCAGGAATGAATTGGGGAGGACTAGTTTTATTCCCATAAGTTCCAGTATGTTGTATTAGCATCATTATTTAATTATAGAAACTGTCCAATTTCTTCTTGAATTTCATCTGTGACCCATTGGTTGTTCAGGAAGGCATTATTAATTTGTATATGTTGGTGAAGTTCTTATGGTTTCTTTTGCCGTTGATTGCCAATTTCATTCACTATGTATGTATGGGATAATTTCAATTACTTTGCATTTACTTAAACATGTTCTATGACCTACTATATGATCTATTTTGGACAACATCCTGTGTCTAGTTAGCATATTCTGTTTTGTGTATTAGTGTATTCTGTATTAATGTATTCCAGTGTATTCTGATGTAGTGGGGTGTAACACTCTGTAGACATCTGCTGAGTACATTTGTTGAAGTTTGGTTCAGTTCTAATATTTCATTGTTGATTTTTTGTCAGGTTGATCTATCTAGTTGTGACAGTGGGATACTGAGAACCCAATACAACTATACCAGTGCTTATTTGATTTTTTTTTCATGTCTGTTAATGTTTGTTTTATGTACAGTTGTGTGCACTGGTATTGCATAAACATGGTATTGATTGTTATCTGCATCCCTTGTATTGTTCTCTTTACAAGGATGTAGTGGCCTTCTTTGTCTCAATTAATCTTGGCTTGAAATCCACTTTATCTACAAAAAGAAGAGGTACTCCAGCTTTTTTATTTCTAGTTTTCTGTTGCATTGAGTATTGATTTCCACCCCTTGACTTCCAGTCTATTAGTTTCTTTTTTAATTAAACATGAGTCTTGTATGCAGCAGCTTCTTAGGTCTTGCTTAATAATCCAATCTGCCAGTCTGTTTCTTTTTTTTTTTTTTTTTGGTAAATTGAGACCATTTATGGTTATAACTTATATGTATTGAAATATTTTTGTCATGTTATTTTCCTGTTGTTGGCTCCCCGCTGCCATTTTATTGTTTGCGTTGCCTGGTAGTCATTCTGTTGGTGTTCATGGAGTTGTAACCCTTGTTGTCTCTTTCTAGAATGTCCTTCAGAATATTTTGAAGTGGTGTTCATATTTTGGTTTGGTGTTCATGAATTTCCATGGCTGTTCTTTGTCATGGAAGTATTTTATTTCTCCATCAATTTTGAAAGATAGGTTTGCAGGGTACATCAGTCTGGGTTGGAGGTTGTTTTATTCTAGGATTTCAAATACTTCACCCCAAATTTTCCTTAACTTGAGGGTTTATGTTGAGAAGTCAGCTGTGATTTTGATTGGTTTTCTTTTATAGGTAGTTTCTTTCTTTTCTCTAATAGCTTTTAATAGTCTTTTCTTATATCAAATTTCTAAAATCTTGACTATTATATGCCCTGGTGTAGTTTTTTTTTTTTTTTTAATGTCATGACAAATTGGAGTTCTATATGCCTGTCTTCTTTGTATGTCAATTTCTTTTTCACTGCCAGGGAAATTTTCTGCCATGACATCTTTGAACAGCTTTTTAAAAATATCACCTGTGCTGTGTCCTGCTTTTTCATTGACTCCAATCAACTTATGTTATTTTTCTTTGCATCCTCTAGCAGGAGCTGATTTGATTTCTCATGGCTCCTTGCTATTTTTAAGAAGTCTTTCTTTTCTTGACTACTAACCATAAGTCTGTCTTCTATGTCTGAGATTCTATTCTCACATTGGTTTATTCTGCTGCCTATATATTCCATAGAATTTCAAGTCTCCTGGATATCTGTTTGACTCTGTTTTGTGGATTCCATTTCTTTCTCATGTTGGGCATTCATGGTTTTCATCATTTTCCTAAGCTGCTGTGTGTTTTTTTTTTAAATCTATATCTGCTCAGAGTCATTATGTTGGATTGACAACTGGTGAGCAACTTGTAACACCCAGCTGAACTGAATCAGTATGATGCCGAGTGTGGAGGGCGCAGTTGAGGATTGTTGCCAACAACATAAAAAGGAAAACTGGAGAGAGTGTACTGACTCTCCTGATATGAACTCAGCTGTTCTCATCAGCTTGCAACCTGACTGTTGCTGAGGATGGCTGTGGTTCTTTTCAGGAGGGGCTGTGATCTTTACCTTAAGTGTTGTTTCCTGGATCCGATGTGGATCCCTCTGCCTGCTGGCACAGATCCTTCATCCCGCTGGTGCAGACTGTCTGGCTTCCATCACTGATCTTTAGGGCTTCCTAGTGCAGGTACTTGATACAAACTTACATGAGACATTATCATGGGCTGTATGCCTCCAATGGGACTTGTGGTGGACATAACAATGGGCTCTAGGTTTTCAACTGGCTTCATGCAGGACATTGCTGTGGAATCCAAGTCCTCAGCCTGATTCTCAAAATCCAGCTACACTGGAAAGACAAGTTTGAGAGGTAGTCATTTCCTACTGGTTCTAAATACTAGCAATAAAGCTACTCACCATAGGACATTTATATGCATCAACCCACAAATTAAAATGAAAAAAAAATAGAAAATGAGAAGACACTTAAGCAAGATGCAACCCCAGACATCCAGTTCTCCAAAGGCAAACCCAGGGGAAAATGAGGTGGGATGATGCAAAAACTATGTACCTGGCTTCCCTGAAGTGGTAACCACAAAGCAAATGAAGAAGGCTCAAGAAAAAATCAAATTAAAAATAATTTCTAAGATAACTACAGAGATGAGGAGCACACTGAAAAACATGCTTAGTGATCATTGTAATCAAGTTTTGCAAGAGAAACAATTTAAAACAGGACACACAATCTACAGGATCATTTTTTATATTTATCCAAAGATCAAAATGCAAAAGAATGTGGGAGATCTGTCCACACACAAGAGAACCAAAGAATCAGGCTGATTTAAAAAGGTCAGGGGAGAAAAACAGAGAAATAGAAGAAGACAAATTGATTAGAAGTAAAGCTGGAGGACAAAAGAGGATCAAGCAATTTTTTTTTTATTTTAAAGAGAATAAAACAAAAGAAGACAGATCTAAGCAGATCAGAACAGAACAATGTAAGCAACACAGCACTTCACAACAAGACAATTGGATATTAACAGTAGCTATCATAATGTCTCTTTCTTTGAAATAGTTGAGCTTAGCTTTACACACAATAATGTCAAACATAACAAAATAGAATAAAACCACTCAAGAGAATGAAAGTATTGCAAGGCATTCTGAATCAAATAACCGAAGATGAACAATGGCTGCTATATTATCTCATTTTCCATAAAAACTTTGTTTATACTATCATATATATTAAAATCCAATGAGACACAATGTGATAGAACCAATGGTAATAGAAAAACAAGAGCATGGTAGGACTTCAGAGCAAGACGATATTAAATCAACAATGGCTGCCATATTGTCTTGGCTTCAAAGTAACTATTCATACACTCACATATATTAAGATCAAACAAAACAGAATAAAACCATTCCAAGCAATGAATGAAAACATAAGACTTCAAAGCAATATAATGGTGAACCATGATTACCATAAAATCTTCTGTACTCTTACTATTTCTTACACTAGGGAGACTATACATTATTTATACATGTGAGTTTGATTTATTTCACTTATGAGTATAGATTCAAGTTGCATCCATTTATTTATAAATATCACAATGTGATCATTCTTTATAGCTGAGTAGTACTCCGTTGTATAAAAGTACCACAGTTTTTTTTTTCCATTCCTTGGTTGATGGGCACTAAGGTTGTTTCCAAGATCTGGCTATTACAAATTGTGCTTCTATAAACATGGGTACACATATATATCTAATGACAAATGATGATGAACATTTTTTTCATGTATTTATTTGCCATTCATATTGCTTCATCTGAGAACTGTGTCTTCATCTTGGATGCCCATGTTTGGATTGGGTCTTTGAATTTCGAGGGTCTGATTTTTTTTAATTCTTTATAAGTTCCAAACAGAAGTCCTTTGTCTGAGGGACAGTTCACTAAGATTTTTTCCCAGTTTGTAGGTTTTCTTTTCACTTTGCTGGAGATTTCTTTGGACATGCAGAAACTCTTTAATAAGATGTGATCCCAGTTATTCATTCTGGGAAGTATTTCCCGTGCAGTTTGGTTCTTGTTCATGAATTCTCTACCTACCCCTATGTCTTCAAGATTTTTACCTACTTTGTCTTGCAACAGATTTAATGTTTCTGTTTTAATATTTAGATCTTTGATCCATTTGGATTTTAGTTTACTACATGGTGATAGGCATGGGCGTAATTTTAGTTTTTGGCAGATGGAGAGCCAATTTTTCCAGCACCATTTAATAAAGAGGCCATCTTTCTTCCAGTGTATGTGTTTGGCCCCTTTATCAAAGATAAGGTGGCTGAGTTTGTTTGTAGTTGTATCTTCTAATCTATTTCATTGATCTTCAGGTCTCTTTTTATTCCAGTACCATGATGATTTTATTACAGTAACTTTGTAGTATAATTTCAAGTCAGGGATTGTGATGCCTCCTGCCTTGCCTTTGTTGCTTAGAATTGCCTTTGTTATTCTAGGTCTCTTCTGGCTCCAGATGAATTCTAGAAGTGATTTCTCTACATCTGTGAGGTATGCTAGTGGTATTTTGTTTGGGATTGCATTAAATCTGTATAACGATTTTGGGAGAATGGCCATTTTCACAATATTTATTCTTCTTATCCATGAACAAGGGATGTCTTTCCATTTTCTGAGGTCCTCTTTGATTTCTTTTTTCAGAGTATTATAATTTTCCCTGAATAGATCTTTTGCTTCTTTTGTT